>JAPMAG010001398.1:0-10347 GCA_036584685.1 Rhyacophila sp. Rhy_31_5
CGCATAAACTTGTCGCTCTCGTAGGTAACTGGATAGTGGCATCCAACTCACGAGCTAAGGGTCACCAGTTTAAAGCCCGTGCTGGTCACAAATTTTATAAATGTTTATTCGTTGGTATTATAGCCAGGATTCGAATCCGAAATGGTTGAGTTAATAATTTACGATTGTTACTCGTAAAAAAAACTGTCAAAATAATCTTCACACTGTGTAGATCCATATACTTCGTTGAAACTTTGACAAACCACTTCTAAATACATTATTTATTTTAAAAGTAAAAACTCATAAAAGCAGCCAAATACTAATACTGTATGATTGATTAATACGGATATGTACAGGTATTATGTAATTCAGCTGCCAAAAAGCGGAAGCGAAATACGAGTAATATCAAATGTCATTCGCATCAACAGAAACTGAAATGAATATATAAGTAAATCAATTATCGTTAACCAGGGTGAAAATATTCTATTGTGCATCGTCCAAGGGCGCTGGGCTGTAAAGGGCGGTAATCTGACTCTACGTTGTATCTGCGAAACATTATCTTAACAGCGGAGCCTGTCGGGATTTAAGGGACGATTCATTTCAAAGTTGGTCTCCTTAGTACGGCCTCTTATGGAGGGGTAAGTGACAATTTGCAGGGGCGCTCCGGAAAGAGCAACATACAAAAAGAAAATTATGCAGTAAAACCAAACAGCATTACGCATTATTTTGTCAATTATTTTTATAACATACAAGTTTTCAATATTTCTTCTAAATGCTTTGTTTTCTGTCGTCACCATTGTTCAGTTAACTAATGATTTATATATTGAGCGTATATATCTGTTTTACTTATGACTTAAATAAAGCATTATAAAGTTATCTCTAATATCAATATCTTCCACTTAAGTGAGTGTAAGTTTGAGCCGATGTATCATATGAACTATTGTTAATTATACAGTTTGATAGAATTCTTCAAATACGAGTATAAATATATTTTATGATTTTATTTATAACTTTTAATATTTGTTTGCTTTTATCTCTTGTATTTGTTGTTTATTTGTAACATAATATTTTATTCATCTGTCATTTTAATCTTGTCATGTTGTTTCTGTATTGTATTTATAATTATAATATATAATACATGTTTTTCCTTATTAGGTTAGTGGACAGTTTACCATGAGGGAGTCCAATTTTTAAGTCCCGTAGCTAATTGTATCTTTTTACACATGTTTATTAATTTGTATCGTAGCCAAAGCATTAACCCAAAATTTTTGAGCTAATAATTAACAACTAGTTGTAAAAAATAGAAAAAACCATACTGTGATGATATCATATAGTCAATATTGGAGCATATATGAAATTAAATAAATAAATATAAAAAAATACTAATATAATTTAAAAAATATATATTTTAGTATTTTATTAGTATTAGCATAAAGTCAAACATTTAGACGATATTTTTTAGATATATTGTAGCACCTACGATCATGCTTTGCAATTTATTATAACATTGTTAACAATTTACCAAACGCTGTGGTATTAAAAGAATTTCTTTTTAATTAATTTAATATAACTATAAGAATAATTAGCTATATTAAAGTAAACACCCTAATAAGAATTAAGACATTTCAAATTTATTTCACTGAGTGATAATACTCTTCACTAATTTCAACACATTCAATTAAACCAAATGATTTTCAGTTTCAACTGAAAACAATATTCTACTCATTTGAAAAGAAAATGTTTCTATTACAATAAAGAGTTTAATTTTATAAAATGGATATTTTATAATGTATACTCGTGTAAGGAGAAAATGATGAAAAACACAGCTTAAAAGAAAATAATAATTCCCCAAAAAATACTCAATCTCTTATAAAATTAGGTGTGTAAAATCCTAATTATTTTCACTGAAGGTTGTGATCTTGTTTAGTAAGTATTTTATACACTTATATTATAGAATTAGTCTTAAGCATATGTTATTTTATAATTTATTTTTATACTCGTATATAAAATTCTCTAAGTGAACAATGTTGTTGTTAATTTGGCGTTCATATTATAAAAGCAAGAAAGCGTTTTGAGAGGAATATTTATTAAGGTATATTTTATGAATAAATTAAGATCAGAGTACGATTCTCTGAAATAATGAGAGAACAAAAATGTTCATATAGGTTTGGATAGAGATCAAATATTTTCTTTTAGTGGAAAGTTAATGAAGATGTCATTGATTAACATTTTTTTTATTGAAATACAACTAATAGGAAAAAGTTTTTATTTAGGGAATTGAATATATGACAATTAATTTTGAATTGTATATTTGTCATCTATAACTCTGAAAAGAATGAGATGACTGTGGAGCTCACAAGGAGACTAAAGAGCGGAAATGCGGCATTCTTTGCGCTGAAAAGTCTATTTACGTTCAAAATTCTGTCGAAAATAAAAACAAATTTTGGGTTTACAATGTGACCGTAAAATCTATAATTCTGTATTGATATAAAAATTTTAGCCTGACGGAGAAACAAGAAGGGGCAATGCAAGTATTTGAAAATAAAATACTTCGAAGAATAAATACTTGGGCCAGTTAAAGAAAACTAAGAATTCTGCATCCGTACTAATGCTGAGCTCCATAAACATTTTAGCCTTAACATAGTGAATGTTTTGAGGGCGAGGAGATTTAGATGGACGAGTCATGTTGTAAAATGTGACGAATACAAAACTCTCAAGATGGTGTTGGAAGGAACTCCAGTAGACACTTGAACCGTCAGCTGCTCCAGAATGAGATGGGCGGACAACGTAATTAGAAAAGCAAAATGTTGAGTATGAATGACTGGAAAAAGATGCTTAGACACAGAGAGGCATGAAAAGAAGTTGTGCAGTCGGCCATGGACCTGAATGGATTGTAGCGCCAATTTATAATATAATAATACAGTTATGGGAAAATGTAAAATTTACAGTACAGTAAAAATCAATAATAATTTGTCTGCAATTTTAATATCTGTATATATAACATATCACTGCCTGTATTTGTCATTAAAGATTTCAGAAAGTGATTATTATAAAACATGTTTTTTATAAAAAAGATGGCTTAATTATTATACTATCTCTTTTATAAGTTACTTTCTTTATTATTTCATTAAATTTCGTATTCAAAATACGAAAATTCAATTGAATATAATAAGCCCACGAACATTACAAAGATTCCTCAATTAAAATTGTTTATTTCTTTCAAACAAGCAGAGCTTTTAACCCTTAGGCCAGTTCATTGGCGTTATATTCAAAATATACCCTTAAAGTGAATACAGCCTGAAAGTCATACGTCCACTTTATCAAGCCTCTTCCAGTTATCTTCAAGCCTTTGACGGTCAATTTCACAGCCCTAAATTTACATATAGACGATTATTTGTAGGGGTTGAAGTATAAGGAAAGGAGAGTAAATTTATTATGAAAATTGTCAACCAACGAAGGAGAGTTTTGAGTTGTGAAAATATTGCATAACAAAGAAGGAAATATTTTATAATTTAATCAGGATATTGAAGTCAAATAAAATAAATAATTACAAAATAAAGTCTTATACTCTTACTACTAATCAAAATTATTAGAAAATTTCTTGAGATTAACCTAATCATTTTTTTATGTATACGAATATAGTAATTAGTATAATTATTTAATGCTTTTTTTCAACGCATTATAAAATATATGAAAATATACTTTAAAATTTATTTTAATTATCACGATACGCATAAGCAATTTGCATATATATATAATCATATTATTAATAGTGGTTTATGTGAAAAAATCCGTAAACTATTCACGTGATTTAAAACAGAAATTACAAAATAAAATCATTTGAAATTAATAAAAAAAATGCGAAAAACCATGAATGTTTTGCATTCAAATATAATATATTTACAAAATATTTTGTATTTTAGCTACAATATGAATAAATAAACACTTGAAAAGTTTGAAAAGAAACCAATACAGGCCTCGAAGTCGTGACCCTCAGCTCGCCAGTCAGATAAGCAATCCACTTACCTACAAAGGTAACTATTGATATATGTTGTACAAATCTTCTCAAAAATGGAGCATATGAAACGAGAATGAAATGTTTTTTTTGATAGAATAGGTTATCTTTTTTAGACATAGCATAGTATATGTATTATAATACAGAGACTGAATTACGAGGCAGACTGCTACTCATTCTCATTCTTTTCCTGCTAAATTCTATTCTTTTAGAACACTGTGCATGGTTATACCGTCCTGTGAAACTCCGCTACAGGCGGAAACTTGTTTTTTTGAAAAGTCAGGCAGGCGATTGCGCATAATTGTGGTTGTGAGTACTGACGGCACAGTGGTGCATCTTTTAAACCTGTATTTTAATAGGTTAATTGTTTTGCTTCATTTACGGCTCCAAACACAAATGAGTAATTTTTTTATAACTAGTTAAGCGATCGAACCTGTTACCGACAAAACGCCACCAGATAATATGTTTACTAATCCACTGTAAGAGATAAACTTAACTAAAACGTTATTTTTTCCCAATTTTAGATAGACTCTTGACTTAGTATTTTTTTAGTACTGTTTAGTGTAGTATAACACTTTAAAAAATACTTTATTTTTATAGTGCATTTAAAAACAACGCTTAGATATGCCACCCTGATAAGGCGTATGTCTCATCATCGTCAACCCATCTCCGTTGGGTCTATTTAGCATCCCTTCCATTTGCATATAGATGATAATTTCTCGTGGCGAGGTATCAGGCTGGCAGAAAACAGGCGGGCGGGAAATCACGTATATGTAATAGGTAGCCGGCTAAATTACGGGCGATGCATCTACTGGGCGTCATTTCCGTGTTATCTCGCTGGCAATGCAGGCTACCGGACTCGACGCATGCGAGCCTGGTATTATTAAGTTTGATGGGGTATAAATTCGGATTACTTTTATTTATTCACGGGAACGTGACAAACAAAAGGTTTTTTGATATTATAGCATTACAGTATTTTACCTCTCATCATATTTAATAGGCAAAACGATTTAAAAACAATTGTACCGATGTGTTTTGTTAAACTTAAAAATTCATTTCAACCCATTTTAAGATAAATACATATTGACGCTGTTAATGCAAAAAGGCCATCATTTTTTTTTTAAAAAATGCTTTTATTTGAGAATCATAATATACACAACTAAATACACGTTCTATAAAGAGTAATTAAGCCAGAAACAGCGAGTTATTATCGAAATTCATCTTTAGATTTAAAAAAATAGAACAATCTACTGAGTTTGTATGGAAAGAAATAGCCCTAACCCTCAATTTTAATGTTTCCCTTTTAATATTTTTTAAAAATATTAGATCAGAAAAATAAAATACCAATTTATTGGTCACCGTGCACTTTAAGTTTATGTTGATGTGACTTTGACTAAATATCATAAAAAAAGTTTTTTGTGCATTTTGTTTTGTGAGTGTCAATCTTTTTTTCCTAAGCACGGTTGATTTAATATAACAAAAGTTGAATACAATATGTCAGAAAACAAATACTACGACAATATGCCAACGGCATGTACAGTGTGTTGATAAAGCATACGTTTAAAGACAAATATAAATTAAGATATTTACATAAAAAATATCTTAATTTATATTTATGGTCTCAACTATAACACAATTACATACTATATTGGCTATGAGTAGAAAAGGAGAAAAATTTAAATTTTCAATTTTGTTATAACTCGTATTTTAAATGATTCTTCTGGAATCTGAGTACATAATTTATCCAATGAGACTATTTAACACATGCAAGAAGATTTGTAGTTTTTAACATACCTGTCGTATAATTTAATCAGGATTGTTCAAAAAAATGTTGAAAATAATGATATGTGATGTATTCAAAAGGCTACACTTCCATACATCAATGAACGATTTTTAAATAGAAAATGATTCAGTATTGTAAATAATTTAGTACAACAACTAGCTTTAAAATAATACAAATCTATATAGGTTTTTATTTCTAGTATGATTTTATATTTGTATTAATTTTTAAAATAAAAGTTGTAGGCTATGTATATTATATGTATAATACAAATTGGTTTATGGTTGTATTTTAATTTAATAAAAGTGTTTTAAGATGAGGATTTTATGTGTGAAAAAAACTATTTTAGACAATATTCGATGAGAGTTCTCTTTAATATTCGTTCTAAAACTGAATTAATTGATAATAAATGAATTCATAGGCGATATGACTCATTTATTGATATTTAAGATTATTTTTCACAATGTTTATAAAAAGTTTATAAGTAACATAATATTTTAAGAGAAACAATAGTTTTTCATAAAGTGAAATGAAAACTGCAATGGATTGTTAATTACTAACTGTACGTTTGTAGTTTTAATTAAGAAATTTTAATTCAATTATTTTGTAAAAGTCAACAAAATATCGTTATAATATTTATTTGTAATAATAATAATTCCTTATGATAGTCGACGTTTTTTTGATATAATTATACATGATCTTTACCTAAAGCTACTTTTACGTGCACTATTTTTTGTCTTTAAGTTTATCCAATTGCTTATATTTTTCATAATTTTATTCACTCATCTTATGGATATATAAAAGTCAAGTGCTTACAAAATTTCTTTTAAATATATTTTTAATTATTCTACCTTCATTGACTATGACAATCATATGCCACTAAATTTTAGTTTCGTTTTCTAGACTAGACCATATTAAAAGTAAATTAAATTAACTGTATGATAAATGAATAAAAAGTAATCTTTATTTATTTAAAATTTAAACCTTAAAAAAATACATTAAGGATGCTTTAGTTAATTAATTCTCTAATTTAAAATAAAATTATTATATTCGTTCATTTTTATTACTACAAATCAAAAAATTTAAATGAAACATTTGTAAATAATCAAGTATAAACTAAAGCTGGTTGTAAAACGTAAAAAAAAATAAAAATAATATTTGTTTAAAAGCCCAAGTAGTGAAAATTTCAAAAAGTCAAATAATTCTACCCCAGGTTGGGTTAATGTTCCATGTCCTATTTTCCACAGCCTCATCTGCAGGATTCATAATGTTTTTGGGTCTTAGTAATATCTCGTTATTTGTAAAAAAATTTAGGCAAAAGACCTTGGCCCTTTTCCATTATTTCATAGTAGTGATATATAAATAAAACGTTTTATAAGGAAAGAATGCTACATATTATATAAGGATTAAATGAGTTTATAAATTGTTATATCGTTATGACTAAGTTTTTAAAGAAAATATCAATTTTAATTTTCCAAAACATAAGTGTTTTGACTACGTTAATATTTTTAAATAATCCATAATGGGATCCACAATAACAATATTTGTATTGTATTTATTATAAAATTAATTATTATGCATTTTTATTATTATGAACAATTATAAACTTAACAAAGCACTATATCAAATATATTTATACGTCAGTATTAATACGAGTATAAATTCAAATTTTCTATATCCTTGAACCATAACTACTATTTAAAGTCGCCCTGGTAGTTGAATGGATAGCACATCCGATTTACGAACCAAGAGCCATGTATTTAAATCTCTTGTTGCTAAAAGTACATCGGTTTTTTTAATATTCATTTAAAACCAAAACATAGCCCAAATTACTGAGCTAATAATCAACGTTCCCTCTAAGGTATGAGCGTGTGCGGCCGCACATCTGGTAAAAATTGTCCGCACACATGTTTTCATCTTTTGCACAGATATCAAAGAAAGGAACTTATAACCATACTTTTGTTTGGCGCAATTATATATTTTATTGGATATTATGATGAATTCTCAGGTTCCTTTCTTTGAGATGTGTATGGAACACGGAAACACTATATACTTATTCGTATTATGTTAAGTATTTTGAATAAAGATTTTATAAATAATGTAATTTATGATTTCGCGATACATTATGTTGACTACATAATTTTATCTATCATATTTGCGCACTTGCATTTTTTTCCTTGCACATATAAGATGATGGGCCGCACACACAATGAAGAATTTAGGGAAAACGTTGCTAATAACTGACAATTGTGATTCGCAAAGAACTTTAAAAACTATCTTTCAATTGTGAAGGTTTATATGTTTCGTTTTGTGTCGGATAGTAACGAAAATATATATGCAGTGTATATATGATTAAAATAAATTTAAAAAAATATAATATTTATAAAAAACTGTCATATTATTTTAGTACCAATATAAAAAATGCAATATTTGATTTAAAATACAGTAAATAAAGTCCTAAAAGTATGAAAAATATTTTTTTACAATTGAATGATTATTTAATTATAATATTAGTAATTCTAGATTAATCAATTGTGTTCATGTTTTGGCTGTAAATAAAAATGATGAAAGATATGAAAAAATATGACTTTTATTAGTTACGGGAGCACATAGTTCAAGAACCGACAGATATATCTAATGAGCAATCGAGAGCAACTTAACAAATATTTATATTAAAGATATACAGTTTATTGGCATTGAAAAAAATATATAATAATTATATATCAAACTATTTTTGAATTTAATTTAAATGTTTTCAAATAAATCCACGAATATACAGATATAATTCATATGAATAAGATTTTACGTTATATTTTAAATATTAGTGAAAGCTTAAATATTTATATCTACATGCTGCGATATATTATGTTACACAACGCCGCATTATCCAAAGACGATGTATTTTGGTGGTGATGAAAAACGTATTTTAATACTAGAATGGAGCATCGCTCCCTTTATTTAGTTCTTTACACCTCATATGACCCATAAAAATGCAGTGACACTCAACTTTCATCTCAATCATAGTTGCGTTTTCTCAAAGTGCTTAAATTGGGTCTAACAATACGTAAGACCACTTTCATAATTCCAGAGCTTTTATTAATCGTGGTTCCAATATAACGTTATTATAATATATCGATGTAGAATAAAAGGTTTCTTGTAAAAATTTGAACCAATCCAGGAGTGAGTTTTTTAATTACGGTGGTAAAATTGGGCGAAAGTTTTATCATTATCTAGCTTTCCATTTTAAATTTAATGAAATGTATACAATAATATTGTTGTCCAATATTTATTTGATGCATAAATAACATACACGAGTATTTTATTCGATGATACTTGACGTACATGAACATCTATACTTCTACAAAGCGAATTTTAAGTGAACGCATATGCGCGTCCATACTCTGTACGGGTTAATCTTGACATTTAAATGTATTTATTTCTTTTTTTTCTTTTAACCATATCAACTCCAAATTAAAGCACATGAATTTCTGCCTTATTTAATTTTTTAGCATAATTTTCTTAATATGTATATACTCGTATATATATGTACAGTGCAATCTCGATATTTTGAACCTCGTTAAATCGGATTTCTCAGTAAGACGAAAAAAATGCTATCCCCTTCTGCTGAACTCTTAAATACGCGGTATCTCGAATTATTTAGACTTTGTAACTTGATCAAAATGTTATTTCCCTGCGAGGTATTGACAGTACATGTTTATACTCTATAACTCGAATTTAAAAAAACAGACTCCGTAAGTCGAAGTGAGTAAAATATAATGACGTTTTACTTGGAATTCCCCAAACTCATAGCAATAAAATCTAAAAGGAATTTTTGGTGCTTTTGTTTGTTTTTCTTCAGTGTAAAGGGTTTTGTCACAAATGTAATTATGCCACCTTGGCTAGGTAAACAATCAACTGCAAATTCCTTAAATCGAAAGAAGAAAATAGATGTTTTGTAGATAGATGTCTGTACAGTTTACTTTATTGATAATTCGTTTTAATAATTTTTTACTATAAAACTTAAATTGAATTTATATTTCACCTTGACTCACCAACTCAAGAAATATGCTTAGAAATTTCGCCTTTCTAAGTCTTAATTTGAGCAATTAAATTCTTTGTATCTCGAAATTCTTGTAGAAGTAGAAAACTCGTTATCTCGAAATATTTGGCATTTCTTTTAAAACTCGAGTTATCGAGATTCCAATGTAAATTATTATTCACCGCAAGCAGCGAATATATTTTTTAATATAGTTGTGAATCACTGACATCAATATATCAATATCTTAGAAAGCGGTGAATTTTTATGATGACGCATAGAAAAAAGCGTAAAAAAAGTTTTAGTAGCTTAACATCAACCCGTTCATCACTTCACTACGCTCCAAAAATTTGTATATGAATATATCATACGTAGCTCTATTTTTAACTATGTGATAATATCTTAAATTTAATAGTATATTTAAAAATCGATTGAAAAACAAAAGACAATTTGAAATTTAAAAAAATCTATTTAGAACATTTTCTGTTTTACGTTAATGATTCAAATAAATTCATTCTTTCAGTTATTTGGTGTTTT
>JAPMAG010001400.1:0-10065 GCA_036584685.1 Rhyacophila sp. Rhy_31_5
AATACAAGTCAAAATACAAGTGCCGATCTCCTAAGATAATTTTCTCATAACACTTCCTATACTCTTTAAGTGTTATCACTGAATTATAGTCAATAGCCATAATAAATACGTAGCAAGAAAATTCAAAATGTACACCTACGAATAAACGAATATTGATTAGATTGACTATTCACAGGATTTTTTTGGAAGTACTACACGTCATTGACCAACTGTATTTTGAATTCAAATATTTTTTCGCAACTGACACGAAAGTGTAAATGCTCCCAGATGCATCGCCGTTTTAGTTGATTGCGTCATTATTAAGATATTTACTCGAAATTTGTTCTGGAAATAGTATATCTGGTCTGCAGTATGCAGGTACCTAAAGTCTTTTGCTGTCTGGTTAGCAGCAGATGCACGATGGTTAACTCAACAAGAATAAATGCGGCTATCGTCCATTACAGCAGAGGAGTCTACAACCGAGAAACTATGTTTCATACGAAATGTAATTATATGCTTAGTTCTGAATCACAGTATGTAATTGTATGATAAATTACTTTAAAAAGAATCGTATTTTAACAAAACTCGTTCACATTTTTTGTAACATGTCAACAATGGATAAAATATGAAAATTGACGGAAAACGTATCATCAAGTACATTTTCCGATGAAAAAACAAGCAGCATAGGTAAATATGCTCTTTTTTATTGATCGTTAGATGTCATTCTCCAAAAATTGACCGATTTTATGATGTGTACTAAACAAGGTGACCAATTTCACAACTGGTATTATTATCATATTGATAATTTTGTCATGCATATGGAATGTATAAGAATTTAGACCCCCCTTTTTGCTAGGGTTTTGTGACAGAAGGACCCCCCTAAGCATGAGTAATATTGGTTGTCTAGAAAATTAGACCCTCCTATCAAGCTAAGGCCTTGTGCTTTGCATGATTTAGCGACGTACGATATTGACTATATGTATTCTTTTAAAATTGGAAAGCCATATTGTCGCCAAAGTGCGGAATAATAACGTTCCGAGAGATTTTTTCATTGCTTTTTTAACACTCTTCTAAATAGTTAATAGTGTATGCATGCTTTAAATTTCTGAGTCATCTCGGTGTAATAAATTAGGTATTTATTTCTTGCGAAATCCGTTTACCAAATTGAAAATATAATTTATTTTTCACGCTGCATTATTACATTTTTCTTTGCGGTGTAAGCTTATTATTTTTACATAGAAATTAAAGCAAAAGAAAATGACACTCGGGTTATAACAAAATAAAATGAGATATTTTGTAATATTTTATTTGTTACTAGGTTAAATTACCCAAGCGCATGGTTACGAATAACGCAGTAAAGGTTGATTTCATATTTATATAATTTTGATTTCATTGTCAACAGACTTTTACCAAACACAGCCTCATTTTTTCTTGCTAAAAACCTTCCTAATTAGTAAAAGCATTTAAAATAGATAAAATAGAACGATTTAAGCTACGTTAAGTCAAATATTATTAAAATACTATATATCACAAGTAAGTATTAAAACAGGGATGCCAAAACTGAAATCACTTGGTGGCCAAATAAAATAATGCATGTCATTGATGGGCCACACATAAATATTTTAAAACTTAATAATAATATGATATTTTTTTATATTAAAAATAAACAAAAAACTTATTATAATATATTGCACATTGCTAGATGCCTCAATTTCGGAAATTTATCTCCACCGATATCTGTTTGACAAAATTCTTTTATTTTGTTCCTTTCAACCATGGCTTTCATTGCAATATTTGATTGCAGGTCTATATGCTCTATTTGTAAATCCAGATGGTTTTGTATGTACTTTACCAATAACAAAATGCAAAATGCATAGAAAGTTGAAAACCTCAAAAGGGCTACACAAAACCTTCAATTGAGTTGCATTTGGCCCGCGGGCCAATGTTTGGAGAAGCCTGGAATAGATGATTAATTATGGAGCACTTTATAATTAGAAAAAAAATAGTAAAACGCCGTTGTTCCGCTTCGGAGTTGTCTTGTTACATTTTTATACGTATATTTTTATACTGTTTGAGAAGAGGGCCACTAAAATATTAGTTGTTGTATATATATAAATTGGATCTAATAAGTAATGCGTTATATTTTTTTTTTGCAGTTGGATTTGTACTCAAAATAGAGAAAGAATTTAAAATCTCAGTAATTGCAGTTTAAAGTCCAAAAATATTTATCGAATATTAAATAGTACGATAGAATTTTATTCTCTATCATGAATATAAAGTTTATATTTGTGAGCAAAATAAAGTACTATGAATGCGTATTTGCCAATGAAATTTTCGCATTTTCGACAAAATAAATTTTCTACGAAATAAGTGAATCGTGAAGGTTATTTGTCCATTAAACCAACAAAACAGTTCATTGGTATTTTATCATTACTTTTAAATGACGAAAAAGGTGCCCTTGTAAATTCTAATGTTTTATAAAAGTATTTTTTTTAAATCAATACAAATACCACTTGCGTAATTTAAAAAAACGACCGTAATGAATTAAGCGATAAATTATACTGCCATCTATTGCGAACTTGACACATTAACATATTTAATAAAACTAAAAGTATTTTTTTTAAATACTACATACTGCCATCTTGTGAATATGTCTTTAACTATTTCAATTTTTTTAAACATTACTGCATTCGTGGTGTTATTTTTCATGTTTCAAATGAAATATTTCTTACAATCCATAAATTTATAATATAATAACACAAGCTTATATTAAACTTGAATTCCATTTCGTAATTGATCAACAGGCAGCGTATTTTTGTAATATCATAATAATCTTAAATATTATAAGTTCAGCAAGGAAACAATTAAATCAGTCTTTATCTATATTTTTTAAATTTTACTTCAAGTAGTTCCAGTAACCCAAGCATGGTTTTCTACTAAACCGTTAATGTCATGTTATTAATCTATTCGCGTAGTTTTTGTATAATATTTATTTTATTTCAATTGATAATCTAATTTACAACGTCAAATAGCCAATAATTTGAAAACGAAATATATATTATTGATTGTCTCTTATTTTGAGAGCCATTTTCTAACCATTATTTACCTGCATTAATTATTTCACTGTACCCTTGATAGCATTACTTGCCGTAGGTCGCACCTAAAAATACGTAAATTGTAAATATATATATATGCTCATATGGATATATCAATGTATCAAAATATTGATTTACCTGATAGTTAACAACTAAAAATATCGTTAAATACTCAACACTACCTAAGTTCATACATACAATATACCTATATTTTATAGCGGTAAAAGTGTAAAGGTGACATTAATACAAGAAATAGTATAAACATCATTAACCTTTACTATACAAATTATTTAGTATATTGTGTTAAAAGTACTACGGGAAGCATAGAGTACCTCATGCTAACAAGGAATTGAAGACGAGCAGACTGGTGGTCAATATCACCCAAATTAATTTTTTTTCTTCGGCATACACGTGCATGGTGATACCATCTCGCGCAACTACGTAACGTACAAGTTTAAATTGAAAATATGAGAAATAAAAAACATTGCTTTCGTGAAGGGTCAGAAAGGCAGCCGCCCACAATCGCGGTTGCAAGTACTGGATGGTCTTTCAACCTGTTAAAATCACTCGATTGACCAAAATCTAGATTTTAATTTTAAATCATAAAAGTGCCATGTATGTATTAGAAAATATTGTAAACATATTGGATAATCGTCGTTTTAACAAAGTATTTATAACGACTCTTGGTAGTAATAATATTTTAAACTATAATACAGTTCTTAATACTTAAGTAAACAAAATAAATTCTTTTAAAAAAACTAGTTTCATATTTTACGACATTTTCAACTGATCGATTTGATAAATTTTCAACTGATCGTAACAGACAAGCCCTGTTAATTCAAATGTAATAACTGTCAATTAATTCAGTTCAATTGAAATAATGATAGTGATCAGCGCCAGATTAAGTCCTTTAGAAGCTCTAAACATTAACTAACTTGTATGCCCTGTTACTTATGTAGACTTGTTCAAAATTTGTATAGCTTTCAATCTGCGACCACAGTGTACATTATTTTGCAGGATAAACATAATGATACAAGCGAAAACGTTTTATGAAAAAAACTTATTCATTCAGTTTAATAATTTAAATGCTAAATTTGGCTATGAAAAATTTATGTCTTGCCCCATTTTCCTTAACGTCCTTAGCACGTGTTTATTTTGCTTAAGGGTTAATCCAGCACTGATAATGTTAATCAAACTGATACTCTATGATATCTCATATTATAATATACAAATAAATATTGTAGTATTAACTTAGTACTATGTAATAAATATTATTGTATATTAGCATTTTCACAAAATTTAGTATCACGTACTCATTCAAATTTTTGTTGATTAATTAATTATATACAGATTTTAAAATATTTTAACGCCTACTACTTACGTAGCGTATCAAATTAAAATCATGAAAGTTTCCGTTTTTTTGTATCAGTGTCGCAACGTTTTTCGTAATGACGTGTCCCTACTTATTTTTGTTTGCTACTATCATTGCAAAACATTAAAACGCAACAATTTACAATTTGCAATTTTTTATATCATTTCTCTATCACAGCGTACAATTTTGCTCTCTATTTATATCAGAATTTCTCAAACTGTGTAGGCAACATTAAAATAACATTGGGCTATTGATAATTCTTCAAAAACAAATATCTTTTTGTTGTACTATGAATAATAATTTTTGTGTATTTACTATTAAATTGTTGCGGTTCTTTTTATTCCATAGTTTTCAAGATATTTTAAAAAATATACTGTCTGATAAATAATACAAAACAAATAATAAATTAATTAACTGTGCTATTTGAATGTTTTCACAGATGAATAAAATATATTAACAAACCGTTTTTAATAAAAAACAGTTTTCTTAAAATAGTAAAAGTACAACGCGCCTTTTGTATCACTTACAATATTTTATACTTGCTTATGAATCCGCAGAGCAATAAAGAGTTCTCTAAATATTCACGTATCGTTTTTTTTTATATTTCAATTTCAGATTTACTTCACGAAATTTTTGTTATTAATTACTTTAAATCATCGAAATCGACGTTTTTACGTCTTTTTAGAACTGGAATTCAATGAAATATGTAATCTATTCATATAAAATTATTCGGAAACAATAGTTCAGTACTGTAAAATATATAATTTAATAGTTAAACAAAAATTATTACAGTTAACAAAACATTCCTTTATGTTCTCTTCTTCTTCTCAGGCGAATCAGCCTGCACTAAAACTCTGGTCTGCATATTTAGTAGCATTTATTGGTATGGACTGCAAAGCATGTTTGTGTTAATTAATTTATTATATTTTAATCATAATGACACGTAAAGTTTGAGAACCAATTGCACATAAAATTAAACTGTGTTAAATCAAAGAAAAATCTGTACACAAATGAATTTGTTT
This sequence comes from Rhyacophila sp. Rhy_31_5, assembly GCA_036584685.1. Lineage (NCBI taxonomy): Eukaryota > Metazoa > Arthropoda > Insecta > Trichoptera > Rhyacophilidae > Rhyacophila > Rhyacophila sp. Rhy_31_5. The sequence continues at coordinate 5,469 of JAPMAG010001400.1, forward strand.
AATGTTTCTTGAAATATTTTTATTGAGTTAAGATTTTGAAGACATTTTCATAAATATTTTAAACTTTTATAACATACATTTTAGGAAAACTGTATACGAGTATTTACTACAGATATTTTATGGTACAATATGTTGTATTGTAATAGATTTCAATATATTATTCTTGCTAAATTTTGATATTTCTTTTAAATTTTTATCTTTGTTATTTTTTCAGTTTACTTCTTTGATAGAAAAGTAGTTTCATAGAAGTATTGATAATGTAATTTCACTGGTAAATATACATATGTTGCTTGACTATTTTGCTGCTATTTCATTCCTTTTGTAACCTACAGCAGGCACGTACCCATCCAAAAACTATTCGTAAGTAATGTAATTAAACTAAATTTAAAACAAAAATTAGTTCATGTAACTCGGCCAATCATATCTCTGTGGTAATAAATAAACCAAATCACCAACAAAGACGTGTAGTATTATTGCATTATGATAACTTAGCAGTCGAATAATTCGTTTTTGAAAACGCAAGCATTGAGTTAAATATAAAAAGAAAAATATTTTAACTAATAAAGGAATGATCTAAGTTTATCAAGTAGATAACACTTCATTCATATTTAAATACCGAAATAAAATAACTTATGTAGTTTTTTACATAATTATTTAACAACATATCTACGTAAAATACAAAAATTAAAAATGCAATGCCTTCCTCATTCATGAACTTGTCGAATCAGTAAGTTTTAGTTATTGACAACATTACGAAAAAAATATAATATAAACAGTTGAAAACGAGTATATGTGAGTCAATTACGTAAGTATATTCAGAAACAACAAATAAAATTAAAAATCTGGTTAATATAAACTCCACATTATGCTTGGTTAGTTTATACTTATAATATATTCAAGGTATTGACGTAGGCATAAAAAACTTACTTTTTAATTAAACATACTTAGAAAATTTGATGCTGCTTCACTATCAAATTAAAAATAAAATGAAATCGAAAGATGTTTAAAGGATCTCTCGTTATATTATATTTTTTTACAATTTGCGATGCGAATAAAGCATTGCAGATGTTATGTGTTATCATACGAATTTCCAGGGTCTTTGCAGATGTTACAATAATTAAAACTCTATATAATTCAATTTTTTAGAAGTAGACTTGAAAGCGGATCTGTTGTTTGGGCCCCCAGCAATTAAAATACGACCTTATGTTAGAGAAGGTTCAGAAAAAAAATTCTAAGACTTCTGTATCTGAGAATCTATGGTTACTATCTGTGAGTTCACCCGACTGACTTTCTCTTAGGTATGATTAATTACTGTAGTTTAAATTTAGAAGAAATCTTCACTTAGCCATGCATTTTTTTCAAATAATGCATGGTGTCGATAAGAACTCTGATATTCTGGCTAATATTAATATCTATTTACCCGACAACTACCTGATAAATTGAGAACATCAGTATTTTTCATCCCAAAATGTAGAACTAACCTGCCAATAGTTGTGCCAACACGAAGGGCGAGGACTATTTTCAATTAATTGTGTCGGCTATCGATATCTTCTACATGAGTGAGTTTGAGTTTAAGTGGATTCTGTTCTTTGAATTAATTTTGAACAATCGAATCTATTATGGTTCGACAGACTTATATTACATATAATTTTTGTAATATATAATATAATTGTTGTGCACTCTTACCTCCAATGTTAATTATTTGTTGCTTATATTTAATTTTGTACCTGTACTATCTTTATGTTTTCATATTATGTACGCATTAAACTTACAATGTGTAATGTCCATAATATGTAAAATAACAGATCAAATAAATAATATTTGAAATCTTTGGTTTCATTGCAAACATTGCTGGATTAATCCTTAAGTAAAGTAATCACGTGCTTAGGCATCAAGGGAAAAGGGGGTACCACAGAATTTTTTTATAGCCGAATTTATCTGCAAATGTTGATTTGAATAACTAAGCAATACATTTTGTGGCTCAAAGAAAGATCCAGGATTATGGCTTGACTTCTCTGCTAATGGTGTGGCTTATCGGGTCGCGTGTAGTTGGCACGTACATTGGTCGCATGTACAATAGGCCATTTGACAAGTCTTACTGACATTTACGTAGTGGCAAATTTTGAATTGGAAGTGTAAAGGGGCACCAAAATTAGTTAGTGTTTAAAGCACCTCAGGGTCTTAATTCGGCCCTGATTGCAAAGCAAAGATTCTAATAAAACTTTTGGAGACCATTTGATCATTTTCATTAGTTATGTATTATCAAACTAATTTGAATTGAAAAAATAATTAAGTGAATAAGTATACGTATATATATAACAATCCATAGGAATAGTAAAATAGTTAATATTATAAAACCTATTTCTATGTAGTTTTGAAACTGAACTTCAAAGAAAAAATCAGAAAGTCTTCATAAATAAAATACTTAATAATCAGTAAAAAAAAAATGGTTAACATCTTAGCCTAGCCCTGAACGTATCTGGCAATTTACGTATATCGTATATCACGTCAATGTCTTAAGACATGACGTGATATACGAATATTTAAATATTAGGGTACTCAAGTGCGGTCACATTATAAGGTATGTGAAAATGCTCAAAATGCATTTCAAAGAACTCTACTAGCTACTTAGCCCCTAGGTCATCTTTAAAGAAGGTGAGCGTATAGAAAGGCACTAGTGTAAACAACTGACAAAAAAATCTAAAGATAGAAAAACCTATAAAATAATCGTGCAGTCAATCGTGAACCTTAAAAGATCGTATCATCAAATGAACAATTTTCAGTCTAATAAAATATTTTTAAAGCTTTCAAAATTCATTATTTCCATTAAGTAATAACCCAAAAATTGCAAATAAGAATTATTGATGGTAAATTATTTATATATATATTTTTTATTTTGATCATGGTTTTGACTTATGAATTTATTATCGTCCAGTTACAAAAAGATATTTATTATGCACTATGATACATATTAGAAGCTTAATATTTGTTATTTTTTTATTAGTGCATTTTTAAGCTTCAATGATAACTACATACAATACGCAGACGTTGTGACCACGAGCCGAAAATGCCAGAGTTGCTTCTCAGATAGGCAAATACTTTTTTCAACCAAATTTGGTCGCCCTTGTAGGGCGTTGCATACCATATCAATCCTGTTTAGGTAAAAAGGCAGAACACTCAGTTTTTTGAAAAGTACTTTTATTTGAGAATCACAATGTACACAACTAAATATAAGTTCTGTCAAAAGGAATTAAACCAAAAATGCTAAATTTGACAAGGTGTATTTGAAAAAGCTACAGGATAAAAACAAGATATAAAGAGATGCAAGAAGACTAGCAAGCGACAAGTACTCATGATGCTCAAATGCTCCGGTTAAAGGGGTGTGAAAAAAGAGGCCTAACTGCTTTTTTGGGCATGACTGCTGAGTACGTTTTATGAAATTGATCATTAATTATTTTACTTCGCACTGAGCTATTTACCAAAATTGGCTCTCACGCATGTCCTACCGAGCATGCGAATTTGGTATCCATCAACACTCATTTCAAGGCCTTTTCCAAATTTGCGGCATTATTGGGATGCAAGTAATTTTTGCAAGGATTTAGGTTTGCACAGCCAAACTGATTGAGTATTCACCACACCAGGTGTACAGGGCACTTCAAGCTACTAAAGAGTAGCTATGAGACAATTAGATAGTATACAATTAATATAAAATTTATTTCGCACTTCGGTGCATGGTAATACCATCCCATGCAGTTCTGATATGGGTGTGGTTAAAATACAATAAGACAAATAAAATCAAAGTTTTTTTTGTGGTGTCAGGAAGGCAGCCATGCATTAATTGCGGCTGCAAATACTAGCGGTTAACCGATGAGGAAGAAAAATAAGCACAAGAAGATGCATTTATAATATACGAGTATTCACTATACTTTAATCGACTATTTAAAACATTATAATTGATTTTCAATACTTAACTACTTCTTGATTTAAGACTATCACGATAAATACCATATGATCGTTTTTACTACAAAGAAATTTCATTCTAAAATATACTCGTATAACTTGCCCAGAAACATAAAATGAATATATTATTATGGGTGAATCTTAATTATTCACAGCATAATAAAGTCAATTAAAAATTTAATGTCGATAACAAAACCAGTGCACCAAAAAATTCATACAGTAGAACAGAATAAATTATTTAATATGACAAAACACGCATAAAATAATTGGAATTATTTTCGCTAATTTAAAGAATCGCATAATTTAATGCGTTTTTTTAATAATTACACAACCAAATTGTAATTTTATGCCCCCCAATTATTTTTTAAACTCTTCTTTAACACTTTTACTCATAATATAAAAAGATGATTCTGTTCCATCAAAGTATCAGTTTCACAAAGTCTTTCAAACAATCAAAGTGAAAATGTTTTCAAAAGTAAGAATTGCTCAAACATTTTTTATATACATACAAAAAAAAGTGCCAAAACAGTTTTGCATACTTTAAAATCTAGTGCATTCAATCAATATAATCAGTTTACTATTTCCTAGGGTTCCTTTTTAATATTATTTAGTTAATATATTATTTATAAGCCATTTT
>JAPMAG010001401.1:0-12517 GCA_036584685.1 Rhyacophila sp. Rhy_31_5
TATTAGTTGTGATAAATTTGTTGTTTCTTTAAATTCAGTACTCTTTGATTGCATTAATTGGAAAACCACAAGTATCCGTCTCAATTAATGTTATACTAGAAATGCAGCCAAATTCTCAGGACAATATGTATACTAATGAAATGGCATACTTGTACTGCAATATTATGTCGGTGTTACAATACACGAAAAATACTTACATGTAGAGTGTATACGACTAGACTAGAGACTAGAGCAAGCGGGGGGTCACGGATTCAAGGCCCGTGCTAGTTGAAAATGTTTTCAAATCTTTATTCATTTGTATTGTAGTCAGAACACGAACCCGAAACGGTCGAGTTAATAATAGGCAATTATTACTCGTAAAAACTGTCAAAAACAATCTTCATTATGGAGATCCATATGCTTCGTTTCGAAGCGGATATAGTTAAAATAATACGACTAGAGAGAGGGCGTTAGGTATAGAGGTTATGCAGTCGGCCATTGACCCGAATGGATGAAAGCGCCATATGATGATAATAGTAAATAATCAATCATAGACAACAGCAATTTGAATGCAATACATAATACGCCTTAAGACATACTTAGAATGACAACTGTGTATATATCTGAATTTATTTCTCAGCTTGTCTTGGTTGTAACAGGTAAATCATTTTATTTATTTTATTGAAAGATGAAACGTGTGAGAAAGGTCACTCGACCCAACAAGAAGTAGAATCGATACCGCCCGACTGCAATCGAATGACTTCAGATGAGTATAAATGTACAATAATTAGACGTATCTTATTGTAATCAGTGATTTTGTATATAACTCTCATAGATTTTGATAATTTCCCTCTGGAAAAGCTAAGCAGCCACAAACTGTGGAATAAATATGAATACTCATGATAAAAACAAAAAAATATGTGATTGACATCGTATAATTAGCTTATCAGAAACGAAGAATACATTTTTCAAAATCTTGCCGCAACAACATAACATAAATCGGTTGCCCTGTTTTCATTTATCACTCGATGATTTTATTGTATTGGTTTTGTAACTCTACTTTGGCAAATTACCGTCTGACTATTTGTCTATTTTACATGATGAATAATGATTCAGAAATATTTTTCTTTGATTTCAATTTAAAAGCTTATAACTCACGGACGTAATCATTATAAATATTTCTCCTATATTACTCAATCGAACATAATTAAGTAAATACAATTTGGAAGTTAAGTAAAATACGTACTTCTGTTTGTTTTCTATAATAAAATAGATTAAATTATTCTAATAAAACTGTTATTTAAGAAATACACAAACCTACATTTCATACCTCTATACAATTGGTCCAAATGACATCTATGTAATATTTTGATTGTTATAATTATCAGCGAATTATGTAGCCAAAAAATAAGTGCAATTTTCGGGTCTTCATTCTTATCAGACCCCGAATGGGCAAAGGTAACGCTAACCGACATAACATAAATCTTAACATTTAAATAAATCGTTTATATGTAACGAATAAAATGAACTAATTGGCAATTTCTTGCTTCGCCACTGACTTGCGCGTTTAACGATAAAGCTGGTGCAAATATCGCTTTGATAATAATTCTTTACTACTTACTATGTGCCCAATTAATTTTCTAATTGGATTTAACATTTTTTGAGATGCGCCCTTTATCTATTAAGATTTTCATAGAAAACAATTTAATAGTTAATGAGAACGTCTTCGAACCAACACAAGTGCATATTATTAGAAATACGCAATAAAGAATGACGCTTGTCTATTGCCTGAGGAAAATATAAAAACGTTTTGAAGATCCTTTGCAAATCAGAATCAAATAAAGCATTTTTTTTTATAAAGATTGCATAATAAAATAAAGTCATCTCAGCGATGATGACGTTTTAACGGATTAAACTTTAATGACTAGGGATGTATATTTTGTCAATTTTTGAATTTTATGAAAAGAGTGTCGATTACGAGTATACTAAAGACATTGTTATCAAATAAGAATTTTTACCATTGTTAAAACTTAAATTTCACGTGGCGTGATGAGCCAAAAACGACTGTGAAATATATACATAATATGGAATTTTAGAATTCAAATCTTTATAAATATAATCCGACTTCCCAAATTATCTGCAAGTTGTTGCTATATACATAATAAACATTCCATGTGTATTAAAAAACTATTCCCTAAATTCCGTGACGCCTCTGGACTTCCGGCCTATAGCCGTGTTATTGGAAATTACGCGAACCTCTAGTATAGGGATCATTTCATTTTCTGCTGGCAATTATTGAGGAGCACTTCTGTATGATTACACCTGTGTCGAGTGGCTTTTCTTTCACTATTACTAACATTCCAAATAGACATTAAAGGATTGTAAGGTTATTTCATCTGCCAGGCGTACTTACTCCTATGTCAAAGATGCTGTGATAGTTTTTAGTCACTATAGATGTATAACAGAATTCTTCAAGAAGTGCTCCCTAGTTTTAACTGTTTGTACGTATAATTAAAACAAAAGAGACTTAATATATCATGTAGGATATCATTGTCTCCGATTTTTCTTAACATTGATAAAACGTGACAAAATACAAATATTAGCAAGTGAGAATATATTTTGGCCACGACGTTTTAAACTACTTAAACATAAAAATAAATCATTTCATAAATAATCATTTTTCGTTATTAAAGTCGTTTTGATTTTTCTCGCTGTTCTAAGTAGTCTACAACATAGACTCAAAATTTGTGAGTTATCGAATTGTTACGAGTACGTGTGGTTTTTTAGTTTAATCAAATTATTTTTCTAGTATTTATATAACAAATTTGAAAAATACATCGCCCATCTACACCTAAATACTTGGATCCCAATAGCACATCTTAAAAAGACAAAACGTCAATGATTATACACAGGGCGAAATTAAGACATTTAGATGCCCTAAGCACTAACTAATTTTGATGCCCCTTTATCTAGACTAAAATTTGTGTAGCTTCCAATTTGACAGTACAGTGTAGTTTATTTTCCAGGATAAACACGATGACACAAGAGAGAACGTTTTATAAACACAACTTATTCATTCAGTTTAACAATTTAAATGGTAAATTCGGATATGAAAAAATTCTGTGGCGCCCCCCTTTCCCTCGATGGCTAAGCACGTGCATACTTTGCTTAAGAGTTAATCCACCACGGATTATTTACGCAAAATTAATACCAATAAATAATATTGTTTATTTGACAGCTCAGCCACAAACTAGTATAGAACATATAGTAAAACTACTGGACCTATGCTATTTTCTTACAAAAACACCTGGACTATTGTCGATTTTAAGAACTTACAATTATTTACATATTGACCCTGTTTAGGCAAAAGGTTGTTTGAGAATCACATTGTACACAATTAAATACACGGTCTCTAAAAAGGAATTAAGCCGAAAATGCCGATTTATTATAGAAATTCAGCTTTAGATTTTGAAAAAAGAACGACCTGATTAAGTTTATGCGGAAAGGGAAAAAACATTAACCTTTAATTTTAATGGTTTTCCTTTAATATTTTTTTTAATTGTCAGAACAGAAAAATAAAACACCAATTTATTGGTCATCACGCAATTCGAGTTAATGTGACTTTGACTAAAAATCATTAAAACGCGTTTTTTGTACCTTCTGTAAAATTTGCTCTGAAAGTGTTAATCCCTTTTGCCAAAATACGGTCGTTGTATGTAATCTTGAGTAAAAATCGAGAAATAAAATGAAAATAAAAAAGTAGACATTTTTGTTCTTTTATACCAAGGTTTTCAATTATGATATAACGTTCATCGCGGTAGACAGAGAGAGATATATCCTAGTGTCAAAGCGTCATGTTTACGCAAATCTCCCCATAATATCAGTTGATGTACCGTCTCTTCTGCAGCACTAAATTATTATTGGAATGCGTCAGTCAATTGACCAAAGCATGACCTCTTTGGCTCCGCTTGCATGCCAAAACGGCACGCAACTTTACCGTATGATATCTAACTTAGCCTAGCGCAATTCATATAATATTATATCATGTCCACGGATGACATTATATAAAAAAATAATTGAAATTAAATTGCCGAACTGTATCGACCCTATTTAAATAAAAGGGCGTAATCCCCGATTTTTTGAAAAGTGCTTTTATTTGAGAATCACAATGTACACAACTAAATTCACGTTCTATCAAAAGGAATTAACACAAAAATGCCAAATTAATATCGGAATTCAGCTCTAGATTTTGGAAAAAGGACGATTTACTAAGTTTGTCTGGAAAGGAAAAAAGCATTAAACGTCAATTTTAATGATTTTTATTTAATAATTTTCTTAATTATCAGATCAGGAAAACGAAACACCAACCCATTGGTCATCTGCACTTCAAGTTTGTGTTAATTTGCTAAAAATCCTTAAAACACATTTTTGTGTCTCCTGTAAAATTTGTTCAGTGATGGTTACTCCCTTTTACCTAAACACGGTCGATATATTGTGGACAATATTAAAGCACCTCTAATATACAATATAGTGTAGTACATACTATGTCTCTTCAGAACATTCGCTGAGACGATTTGAATATGCCTGACCTGCGCATTATTTTATAACAACGTGTTATGCAATAAACTCCCTCGAAACTGTGACTTCTCCGAGTCAGTTACTTTGTACTCGTATGAATTTGTATACTCGCTCGCCTATTCATATGCATATATTTATTACTATTAGCTCTAGAGGAAGCGTGCCATTTAAATTAGGGTTGCCAAATTAAACAATGGCATCGATATCTTATTTCTTGCTAAGGGGTCGTCGATAAACCACCTAATGCTCTTGAATGGGAGGGAGGGACGACTACAAACATCTACATGGCATTACAAGGGGAGAGGGTGAGTTATTTTTTATTGTTATGTAACACTTTTCCTTCTCAAAAAGTGGATAGGAGCTGATTATAATTTGCATTCCTATTTAACCTTTCCTGTGCCAGACATTATGTCATAACTTGGTGACCTGTGAATTTTAAGCGAGAATAAAACCTAAATATTTCTTTTAACAGATTAAGTGCCAGAAACGAGTTAACTCGCACTATATACAACATAGTTTACTGGACAAATTTGAATGTGTTGGATGATTTTAAATATGAAAACGCAGATATATGACTATAATACGATCATTAAAAACAAAGTCACGACAAAGAAACATTCAATATACTTTTAAAAGAAATATTAAGGTTATATTTTTCGTTGAAGCTTCACAGCTTGCAGCCTTGTGACATTATGTCTGGCACAGAAAAGGTTAAAAGTATATCGAATGTTTCATTATCATGAATATATTTATTATGACAATATTATAATCGTACCTCTGCATATTTATATTTAAGATCGTCCAAAATATCCAAATCAGTCTAGCAAGCTACGTTTTTAGTTGTGCGAGTTAACTTGCTTCTGGCACATATTCTGTCAATGTGGAAAGTTACGTAACTTTTCAGCGGAGGGGGGTGGGGTCAAGCTGAATGTCTACATGGTGTTACATGGAGGGGGAGGAGGGTAAAAAATGTAAGGAAAAACTTTACGTGGTTTATGGAAGGCCCCTAATACATACTAGTATTTAATAAATTAGCCACATATATACATTATTATAATTTGGCGCTACGATACATTCAGGTCCATGGCCGACTGCACAATTTCTATCCATTCCTCTCTATCTCTAGCTCTCTCTCTTTCTCCAGTCATCCACACTTAACATTTTCACGTCTCTAGTCACGTTGTCCGCCCATTTCATTCTGGGGCGGCCGATGGGATACTAGAATTCCTTCAAACACCTTCTTGAGAGTTCTAGATTCTTTGCACCTTACAACATGGCCCGCCCACCTGTGTCACCTTGCCCTCAAGGCATTCACTATGTTGGGGCTAAATTTTTCGCGGAGCTCAGCATTAGTACGGATGCGAAATTCTTGGTTTTCTTTAACTGCCCCGAGTGTTCTTCGGAGTATTTTATTTTCAAGTACGTGCATTGCGTTTTCTTGTTTCTCCATCAGGCTCCAGGTTTCACATCCATACAGAACTATAGGTTTAGTTTATTTAATATTATTAGCTACATATATTGTCATAGTTACATACATAATATGTATTATATAACGCGTACGCATATCAAGCGGGAATCTCGTGTTCAAGGCCCGGGCAGGTTGCAAAATTTTTCAAATGTTTATTCATTTGTATTGTAGCCAGGACACGAACCCGAATCGGCTGAGCTAATAATTGACGATTGTTGCTCGTAAAAAAACTGTCAAAAAATTCACATTGTGAAGATCCATATGCTTCGTTTCGGAGAGGATATGGTTAAAAAAAGAAATATTATTAATGAAAATTTTGCACTTTTTATATAACTGAACCCCAAAGATTTTATCTACATTTTATTTTTATAATACCACAACTTTAAAAATGTAAATATCATATTGAATCACAATATCACAATTACTCGTATATTTCAATTATTATATTTTAAATTAAACCTTTATCTTAAATCACTCACATTTAAAATGTTATGTAACCATTATTAGTGTGGTACAATGTTATTTGAGTATTCACGTGTATTAATAAAAATCTCAAATACAATATTTTGGCAACCTTGTTGTCTAGTAAACCTAGTGGCTCAGTTTTTATGGTTTCAAGCCTTTGTGGTAATCTATATTAACATACAATTTCGTGATTTTTGTGGGTTCACATATCTATGTCATAACCACAGATACTTATATATTTTAGTACAAATTATTAATTAAAATAATATGTTGGAACGGAATTGTAAATACGAAAATTAACGTGTCTTATTTGATGTAAATATAAGCTGGTTTTTTATCATACTATAATAACCGCAGCAGTCACAAACATCTCAAGAGTTTTTTTTACGGAAACCCTCTAATGTCGTCCATAAACCACGTGACACTCTTGAGGGGCTGGAGGGGTAACCATCAATGTCCACATGGATTTACAAGGGGGAGGGTGGGTTGATTTTTATTGTCACGTAACACTTTTCCTTCTCAAAAGTGGATAGGAGGTGATCAAAAATTGGATTCCTATTAAACCTTTTTCTGTGCCAGACATAATGTCGCGACCTGGTAAACTATACATTTTAAAGCCAAAAAGTACCTAAATATTTCTTTTAAAAGTATATTGAATGTTTTTCTACCATGACTTTGTTTTTAATCTCTGCACTTTTTTATTTAAAATCATCCAAAATAGTCACATTTGTCTACCAAACTACGTTTTAAATGGTGCGAGTTAACTCACTTTTGACATTTAATTGGTTAATGTGTAAAGTTACGTAAATTTTGAGAGGAGGGAGGAGGGATTAAGCTAAACCTCTTCACGGTGTTACATGAATGGGGAGAGGGTTCAAAAAGTAAAAAAAAAACGTTACGTCGTTTATGGACGACCCCTCTCCAGTTGCTCATCTATATGTATATAATACTTGAACGCACTCTGGTCTATTACGCCGCGAAAGGGGAATTAATTAAATTTAACGGGATGACGAGAAAATTTTACTTGTCACTAAAAATTAGATATTACATCAAATATAACGTATTTCAAAAATTTATTGACTTCGAAATGCTCGAGTATTATTTTCTCATCCGAATTCCCCGGCTATACTGACTGTTCGTGTATGGTTCTTTATAGTAATTAGTACCTGTTGCGCGGTGTGTAGTGACGCTAGCACATTCACTAGAAAATGATTGTTGCCTGTAACTGGGACTAATAGCGAAATTATTGACAATATAATATGAATGTAAAAAAAAGTATTATGGTAGTATTGTTAAAAAAGGAAACCACTATTACGCCGTGAATAGGTTGCCACTTTCATATGCAGATATGTTGCATAAAAAGAAGAAGAAAATATTCAGCCATGACAACGTACGCACCTGTCAACCTGACGGTCACGGATTCGAATATAGTATGTCGTAAAAATTACACAGCTTTCTCGTATAGATTTAAAACCAGAACATGGACGAAATTCGTTGAGCTAACTATTGATAATTATTCTCCGTAAAAAATCTGTCATGGCAATTTTCATATCATAAAGATTTTTCGTTTTAGATCGATTATGGTTATGAGTAAGTAAAGTATTATATCAACCCTTACTTTTGAACGGTGTTGATCATTAAGATGTAATACAATTATATTTTATATTTATCGCCCTAGTAGATGACTCAATATCGCATCCGATTTGCGAGCCGAGGGTGTCGGTTCAAATCCCGTAGCTGGTGAAATTTGCACAGGTTTTCTCATATGCATTTGACCATGTCGTGGACCAAATTGGCTGAGGTAATAACTGACAATTCTTACTCGTAAAAAAATCGCATCCGACTGGCAATACGAGTATTACGGATTCGGTTTATTCTTTTATATTTATCTGCAGGGACATAAACCTAAAATGGTTGAACTAATAAATAACAACTACGATATGTAAAAAATAACTGCTAAGAAAATTTTCACACTGTGAAGGTCCAATTTGCTCCAATTCGCAGCAAACAAAGAAGTATAATAATAATATTTTATATTATATTAATTCAATTTTGTGAAATATTTATATATTATTTATTAAGTTTGTATTCTTTATTTATATAAAAATTCTTGTCTTTACACAAAATTGAGTTTTTATATAGTTTTGTTCTCACCTTACTTGAATGCGATAACGAACATTTTAAGCGGTATTAAAATTAACAAAACAAAACATTTTTTAGTTTGTTTCGACAATGGCACGCAGTTTTAAAAAGACATCAAAGGCGGAAAACACGTGTCATAAAATAAAATGCTCCCTCCCCGTCTCCTGACCATATTTATAACGTCTCGCGTCGAGAACGCGCCACACCGTACCGGAAGTCGGATGTACTGACACCCCCTCGGCCCCGCCATTTTATCAATGCCTTGTTGTATTTGGGAATGATTTATTCGCCGATTTACAATTTATTAGCCGACACACCGTTCACCCGTGCGCCCCGGCGGAGGTGTTTTCTTTTCTAAACAATAGCACGTTCCAGTGTGAGAAGGGGCCAAGCAATGATGCACGTCAATGGTGTGACTGAATCGGCTGATTTTTCATTCGTAGTCATTGGTATTATATATCTTATTGAACAATGAAGTCACTAATATATACGAGTATATTAAATCAAGATATGCGCTGTGTACTACCAAATTCCATCAAATTGAATACTAGTGTTTCCGTCACTAGAAACATTCAACACACAAGTAAAAAAATTAATAACTGCAACATTACGGTAGGCAAAGGATGGCAATGTCGATTGTTAAATAAAAAAACTCGGTTAAAAGCATTCATTTATCTTAACGTATCGTAGAGTCCTGGATTAACATTTAAGCAAAGTAAGCACGTGCTTAGAGCAACAAGGGAAAGAGGGACACCACAGAAATATTTTCATAGCCAAATTTATCTGAAAATGTTGATTTGAATGACTTCAATACATTTTGGGGCTCAAATAGTTGCCAAAAATTAATGTATAGTCGATCATGGCGATGGCGGTGAAATTATTCTGTCTATAAAAGATGAATAAAATCACAATTTTGCTAAAGATCCAGGGTTATGGCTTGATTTCTCTGCTGGTGGTATGGCTTATCGGATCGCCTGTGGTCCCAGTAACTGTTAACACCACAATGGGCTATTTGACAAGACTTACTGATATTTTAGTAGTGGCAAATGTTGAATTACCAGTATAAGGGGGCACCAAAATCCCTTAGTGCTTGTGTCACCTAAGGGTCGTAATGCGGCCCTGGTATCGTAACATATTTAAATCGGATTTTCTAAGACTACGGAAGAATACAAACCGGGCGTTAAGGAGCATCGTTATAATGAATAACGATAATGATCTTTGATTTTCTGTAGTTCTTTAATGGCACGTTGGTGTAAAATATGACTTTCCATACATAAACCCTTTCGTCAGAAGAAGAAATCACAACGTCGGCAGTTTGTGTTTTATTAATAGTAGAAAACTGATAATATTTGCCTATTGGCGAACCGCTTGTCAATTATTTCGTGGAACACCACTGCGATCTGTGGGGGGGGGGACCGGAACTATGCAGACCGATATCGAAGAGTAATTGATACATTTCATTGCCTCACATATGATGTGCCCGGAAACTTTTGCCCTGCGCCCCCGCTACTTGCCGCCAAACAATCGCACTGATAAATTATTATTTTTATTATCTTCTATTATATTTAAAATATTTTTAGAGGTATGAGTAAAAGACTCGTAATTCTCTTGTAATTCAAAATTCAATTTTGATCACTAGGTTTCGTTTCTGCAATGAATCAAGTAATGACACTAAACATTCGCCGACGTATAAACACATATCTAACCGCAGTCCTGTTCGAGCTCGAAGTTAGTCGATATTTAGTTTTAGGCAACCCCTATCCTTAGAAAATTATTTCGCTTTATTCATTGAATCACCATTCCTTCTCTTGAGTGGTCGTCCATACACCACGTAACGCTCTGGGGAGAGAGGACTGACTACCGACATCTACATGGTGTTACAAGGGGAAGGGTGGATAAATTTTTATTGTCACTTAACACTTTTCCTTCTCAAAGAGTGGATAGGAGGTGATCAAAATTACATTCCTATTTAACCTTTTCTGTGCCAGACATAGTATCACAACCTGGGACCTGTGAGTTTTTAAGCAAAAATAGAACCTAAATATTTCTTTAACATGACTGCTTTGATGCCCATATTATAATCATATATTTGGACGTTTATATTTTAAATCATCCAAAATATCCACATTTGTCTGGTAAACTACGTTTTGAGTTGTGCGAGTTAACTGGCTTCTGGCACTCAATCTGTTAATGTGTAAAGTTACGTAACTTTTGAGAGAAGGAAGGGGATGTGGTAAACAAAGTAAGAAAAAACGTTACGTGGCTTATGGACGACCTTTATGAAAATCTATGGTACATTTATGACCCTATACGCACTGCACACACGTTGTGGATTTTTCAATATTACTAAAAACACTCTGTGGTGAGCGCCCGGATAACTGCTCCATCCGAAAGATGATATATTTTTTTGATTCATACTTATGAATATCTGTAGATGTATTATCAGTAAGTGGAATTCTGCGGCTGTTTATCAATTTTATCGGTCATCAAACCAATATAAAATACAAATCCACAACACAACACAATCAGTGTTTCATTTTTGTTTGGTTTACTTACAATGTAAGGGTATGAATTATGATTTCTCCCTTAGATAAAGGCGTCACTCGCACTTAAGTTAATTGGTGGTAAATATTTTATGTTATCAAATAAAGCGTTTTGTTTTGATTGCGCTTGATTGTAAAAACACTGTTTTGTCGATGCCTCCCAAACCTATCACCTAGTGGAAGTCGCTTGTTTATTTTTCTCTGACTAAATTTGAATCAAATTCAAGTATTTATGAGATCGTCTTGACTCGTTATCATATGAATAAAATATTACAACGATTCAGATAACATGTAAATTGGCAAATATATTAGATGTAAAAGAATTAGTTTTTTTTTTACCCATCACTGACTAGTGATTCCAACTATTCGACATAATGAGCTATTCGAATATCGAATACTATAACTAAAAATACTCGAATAATTTCAATAAATATTAAAACGGAAGGGAAAAATAATTTTGAAAGTCTAAAATAAATCACGTATGGAAGTACAATAAAAATTCTAATAAAATGAGCTAAATAATACAAAATAATGATCATACTCTTTGTGTGGTATCCTGCAAAAAAAATTTATTAAAAAGTGACTCACGACCTGTTATGATATGCCCCTTCTAGATATAATATAACCACGAACTGCCTGCCATGCACAAAATGTCATACTTAAACATAATTTGCAATATACAATATTCAAATGAACATTGATGTGAACTATTCGAATATCAAATAGTAGAAAAGGTCCGAAATAGTCGAGTATCGAATATTCACTGACCCGCCGGTAGACGTGACCTCAATTGTGCGCAGTCGGCTTCCTGATGCTTGTATGAATTATTAAAATATGAACATGGCGCTACGATTCATTCAGATCCATGGCCGACTGTACAACCTTTACTCAGGTCTCTCTGTCTCTCTAGTTTATCCACATCCAGCATTTTTACATCTCTAGTGACGTTATCCGTCCATTTCATTCTACGGCGCCCAACGGGCCGAGTGTCTACTGGAGTTCTTTCCAATACTTTCTCAAAAGTTCTAGATTCATCGTGCCTTACAACATGACCCGCCCATCTGAGTCTTGTTGCACATAAGAGATTCAGAGATTCACTGTGTTAGTGCTAACCTGTTCGCAGAGCTCAGCATTAGTACGGATACAAACCTCATGGTTTTCTTTAACCGGCCCAAGTATTCTTCGGTGTATTTATTTTCTAATACCTGCATGGCCTTTTCTTATTTCTCCGTCAAGCCCCTAGTCTCACATTCATACGGAACTACAGGTTTCACGGTCAGATTATTTTTTGTTTTAGCATGAATATGCTTTAGCGATGGGTACCCGGCTAAAAAGTGTCACA
>JAPMAG010001403.1:0-12510 GCA_036584685.1 Rhyacophila sp. Rhy_31_5
ACGATTATTACTTGTAAAAAAATAACTGTCAAAACAATCTTCACATTGTGAAGATTCATATCCTTTGTTTCGGTGCGGACATGGTTTAAATAAAAAAAAATATTTTCAAGTATGGTTTCAAGGTGCATTCTTCCTGACAAAATGATATTGTTTGGGAGTAATTTCTTAGTTATAGTATTTGTACTGTAAAAAAACTGTGTGGCTTTACAATTAAATAATTTCAATCAATATAATGTATAACTACTCTTAATTGTTAATGCGACCAAATAATATGTCAAAATTATGACTGGTATTTTCAATACACATTTAATCCACCAATACGAAATATTGGTGAAACTATCAAACTCAAGGGCAATTGTGTATGATAAAATGCCCACCAAAAATTAATTTAAGCAAAATAAAAAGGCATACGTAGAACGAAAACACAAGATTTAAACACATTATGTTAGGTTAGGCATGTCTATAGTGATAAATCAGTGTGCTATGATTAGTTGCACATCTTCAGTTGTTATCAATTCACTTGGGCTATTTTCATGATAGTTTACTGTGCACACTTGTGCAGTTAGTTTACCGCTGACTATGTCGATTTCGCAAATGAAACAGAAGTGTGCAAAGATCAGCAGTCACATTATTAAAAATCACATACCATTGTCAGCCGACAGGATTATTATATTATTATGAGATGAAAAGAACAACTTCTAAGCTCAACTTTTAGAAAAATATGTCACGAATGTTTGTAACAAAAATAATCAAAATTTAAACATTTGCAGGCGTCAGTAAGTAAAATAAAAAATATTTATCCAAAATCTTACAACTGCAATAGTTGTGATCACACAAGCTGTAGTATAAGCCCTCGTTACTGTTGGCATCTGCCTATACTCCTGAAGAAACGTCTGATAAGCCATTTTTATTGGTGCTTTATTTACTGATAATATTCTATCTCAGTATCATCACTAAATTTACAATAATAAAATATCGTAGCACATGCACTGACAGGTCAAATGACAATACCTAGTCTAATCTATTATTGGTCCACATCATGCAATCTGTATGTTGGTAGCCAGTAATTTCGATGCTGCCAATGAATATATTCTAAATTCCTGAGAAAATATGGTGATGTGCTTGTAAATATTTAAACCACGTACAAATAGCCGTTAAAAAAAACTGTAGTGTAATCTTACGTAAAACGTCCCAAAATTATTTTTTTATATAAGAATAAAAATCATAAATATTTATTTAATCTTTTTTTTTTCATTAAATTTATAGTAAAATTTGTGTTATTATTGTTTTGATAAGAAATATTTTTTAAATAAAAACTTTTAAATTTTTGTTTGGACTCTTAGCATTGGTATGTACTGTACATTTAACGTTGGACAGTTTGTATGTGTAACATCACTACAGCGAAAATTATTGATAACTCTATTTTTACAGTAGCTTTGTAAATGTATTAATTCCCTACGTTGTTGGTAACATTTCTAAATAGTTCAAATGTCACTTTTGACGTTTATCATTACAATTCCATTCTAAACGTGATTAATATTGCTAGTATTCCATTTTAACATGGATTATAAAGATTCAAGCGACCACCCGGTTGCATTAAAGGTTATGAGACTTACTCGACCTACCCTGATGAGTCCTCAAATCGTCACTTGCGATGCTAAGGATTTGCCAGGAAACCTTTTAAATAACTATTTGAAGGACGACATTGTAGCCGTGAAGGGAATGGAAACCCTTGCGGCAGGACAATTTCTACTTTTACCGCAAAGTTTTGGCAATATATATTTGGGGGAAACGTTTTCATGTTATGTTTGCGTACACAATGAGACAGACCAAGTCGTGAAAGACGTATCAGTAAAAGCCGATCTACAAACGAGCTCTCAGCGAATCCCTCTCTCAAATCATCAAAATCAGTCCACCTGCATTGCGTTAGGTGCAGATGAGACAGTGAATGATGTCATCCACCACGAAGTTAAGGACTTGGGAACTCACATTTTAGTATGTGAAGTGAGCTACATGACAGTTCTAGAAACGGTGGCATCTTTCCGTAAATTCTTTAAATTTCAAGTCGTCAAGCCGCTTGACGTGAAGACAAAGTTTTACAATGCCGAATCGGATGAAATATTTTTAGAAGCACAGGTTCAAAATGTGACAACAGGGCCCATTTGTTTGGAGAGAGTTTCATTGGAATGCTCTCAACTCTTTGCCGTTAAGTCTTTGAATACATTGGAGGATAATTCCTCTGTATTTGGAAGCATGAACTTACTCCAACCGCATGCTAGCTGTCAATATCTGTACTGTCTTTCTCCACAACTTAGCTTAACTTCTGATTTAAGAAAGTTAGCTGCAATTACTAATATTGGAAAACTCGACATTGTTTGGAGGTCCAATTTAGGAGAACGAGGAAGACTACAAACCAGTCAACTCCAACGATCACCTCCCGACTACGGGGATATTAGAATGTCCTTCGAATCATTACCGAGCAAAGTAAAACTCGAAATTCCTTTCGAATTTAAATGTAAAATAACAAATGCTAGCGAACGTCAAATGGAACTTGTTTTAAAACTGAAATCAATCGACGATTCTAGTTTATTATGGTCAGGGATATCAGATAGAAAAATTGGTGTATTGGAGCCGGGAGCTGCAACCGTGGTCACTCTGTGTGCGTTCCCTATCGCAGCTGGACTTCAAGCAATAGCCGGAATATCGTTAATTGACATGTTCTTGAAAAGGACATATGATTATGATGACTTGGCATCAGTATTCGTTACATAATTAAGTCTATTTATTTCATATTAGATAGAATTCTAAATAAATTATTATTTACTACAGTAAAACCTCGATATGACAGAGTTCAGATATAATGGTTCTTGTAAAATGTGAGGATTTTTATAAAAATCCTGTTTACATCCAAATGTCTCCTTTCGTAAACGATGTTATATGCATGATTAGTAGTACATATGTTATAATATACTTATATGTCTGTACCTGAGAAGGAAACTACACTATGTCGAAAATTGCATTTTTGCTCTTTTAAGTCATTTAGTGTTGCTTCCCTTGGATAATATAGTGTAACATTCCTTTCATTATATTCTTTTCTAGTAGGGTTGCGCCATAATTGAGTATATCACTAGAAAGAACATCGCAAGATATACTATAGTATATCCTGTGATGTCGATATCTCAATTTTACCAAAAATTGACAAATATAGTTAACCTACCATGCACAGATATATAGATTCACCTTTCTCCCTTGAAGTTGAGGTACTGTGGCTTTTTGCTTTTTTAAGCAAATTATAGCACAGACGTTTACGGTGCCGGTTCACGAAGATACAGCAGTTTAAATTGTTTACTTGAAGTGATGTTAACCATATTTTTACATGTATTATACTTATATTTTCTTAATAAAAAATGCATTCGAAAAGGCTACTTTACTACATAAAAACTTTCTTATTTAACCGATATCACCTCATCCACATTTATCTGTTATATCGAAGTTCTACTGTACAATTTCTTTTGTAGCTCTCTAATATTTTTGAGGTTATTATGACATATATTTTTGTATTTTCTTTCTTTTATTTATACTATGAAAAAGAAAAAAATATTTAGGTACCTTTCAAATTATACAGATAGAACATGGACTTGATTAAATAGCAATTTTTTAGCCATATTCGCTCCAAAATGTAAAACATGGATCTTCACAAAGTGAAGATTGCCTTGACAGATTTTTTATGAGTAATAACTGTCATTTATTAGCTCAACCAATTTGGTCCATGTTCTGGTTTCAAATGCACATGGAAAACCTGTGCAATTTTTACCAACTATGGAATTTGAACCTTGGACCCTTAGCTTGTGAGTCAGATTCATTAACCCCTCACCTTGATGGCGACGGTTTTAGTAGAATGTAAAATCTGATGTGAAATAAAGTAGCATGTAATAAATAATGTATAATGTAGGGAATAAAAATTAAATTGCAAAATTAGCTTACTTTTCTGTTCAATTGATAAAGTGGCAAACTAATCTGCAATTTGTCCATTATTTAACAGTATGACTTATTTGAATGATAAATTAGTGATCTATTCATATTCAAAATTACTTGAGTCATCACATATTCAAACTTTTTCTCATCGACAACATATGTATTCTTATACTGATTATAATATTGTGTATATATTATAGTAATATATTCGTACATTAACGCTACATGCATTAATCTGTATCTTGTGTGAGTTATAAAAAACTATTTATCAATAATTTTCTTATTTTACTTAATATTTGGCAACCTTTTCGGACAATAAATATACTCGTATATAGAAATGGAACTCTATTTGATACAAAAATCTGAAACACTCCCCTGCATTATTATTGAAAACTTGTAAAAAGTTAGACATATTTGTCGTTAGACTATATTTTACAAAGATTTGAAGACTAATTATCTTTTGGTTAGTTATTACACAATGTAATGTAAAAATTAAAAGAGTTTTCTGGGGCTTGAATTATTTTTTGTTATTTATACTATGCTGTCGTGGATATGATTTTTTTCAAATACAAAATTTATATCACTTAAAGAAATACTCTTTTTAAATTATTTATTTGTAAGAATCTTTTCATCTTCCTAAATAAATTTCTGCTTGCTGTTTAGGGTGACTACTCAATATTTTTTGTATTATGTTATTGACAATTATACTACGAGTATATGCAGTAAACAAAACATATCGAATACACCCTAGTACTTTTATTTATAATTTTTTTGGGCTATCTCGTTTTGAAAATACATTTCTTTTTGTGAAATCAACACATCATTAGATAAGTAAATGATAATAATGATCACTTGCTTTGAGAATATTTTCAAAAGTGCTCAATTATCCGTCAATCAACAACACCCTTGAAAACCACACGAATCTGAATTAAGAATATAATAAGGACCGTAACAAAACAACCGCCCAAGACTATTTACAATACAAGACAGACAACTTATATATATTTTTTAATTCCATATACGCTTCGAGATGGAGCATATAGGATCTTCATGGTGTGAAGATTTTCTTAACAGTTATTTTTTGTGAGTATTACTTGTTTATTAGCTCAACCATTTCAGGTTCATATCCTGGCTACAATACAAATGAATAAACATTTGAAAATTTTTGTAACAAGCTACGGGACATGAACCCACGATCACCGCCTGCTAAGCGGATGCGCAATCTACTAGGCTTTAGGCTCGAGGGCAACTTTTATATTGATACATTATTTAACACTATACACAATCTTCATAATATGAACCATAATGTTGATAGATGTCCCATATTTTCATTACAATGTGCGACTTGCTCAACATATTCCATTAATATATTAGAACACTTATTGAATTGTCAACCTATTCAATTGGAAAATAATTATTACACGGTCAAGTAGTGCAATACAAGACACTCGTTCTCGTATTTAAACATCCAGAAAATATTAAAATTTATTTATTCAATCACAATGAAAATTTCTTCATTGCAGAATTCAATTTACAGTTTGATATTAATCATGCATGTATACATTTTAAAAAATCACAAAACTATTTCAGGCAATTATGCAGGTACACGTGATATCTTACAAATATTTAAAAAAAAATATCATTTCAAAGATGAGATATATTTCCAGTCAACCATGCAAACACGCATAAAAATGATTATACTCCGCCAGGAATTTTACCTAATATATCGTCGGTATACTGGCAAAAGGCGTTTAGTCAAAAAAGACTTTCGAGAAAACTGATTTTTATAGTTTAATTTAAGTCTCTTAGACACATTTAACCATAATATGTTAAGGCAACTGGGACTGTAAGTTTTGTTGAGGTTTTTTCCAGAATTATAATATACCTAGAAACACTTAATTTGATCAGCCAAATAATCCTTAGTTGGCTTTATGTGTTTTTCCAGTAATGATATCGACAATATCGACTTAAAAGGTATTGATATTTAATAGTACAGAAAAAGTACAAGGAATATGGCTAAGCTTGTTTTGCCAGATAAGAGCGTGCAAAAATCTACCAAATTGCATTATTAGGTCAAAATCGTCATTTTTCGACATAATGCCTTTTGCCAATATGCGCCTCACATCAAAATGAAATGGTAATTTACATTTTTTTTTTTAATTAATTCAGATTTATAATATTTGATACAATTTAGATTATTCTAAATGTTACACTAAATGAATGTTCTATTGCTCTGATAATTTGTGTACATACTCATACCCAATTAAGTTTTAGGTAGATATATGATGATATATTCTTTATAACCGCTTTAAAAGCACAAAATAAATTTATGGCATAATAAAGTAAATATTGCGATTGAAACTATTTTTATTTACGAATAATGGTTCAAATATCTTTTATTTATTGTAAATAATGTGATGAATATTGCGATTGGAATGGTAAAAAAATGTGGAATATAATTTTTTTGTGATTATGTGATAATATCCTTTTCTTTAATGACATAAAATAAAAACAGATTTATGTAAAACAAAATACACAAAGATGTGATTAATAACACCCGGAAAATTCTGACTGTTGTCAGTATGTGTTAATTACATTCATACACATAAATAAATGGATGCGATTTTACCATTTCAATGTCTTTTTCCAGTTTTTTTAGTTCATCTTCAAGTTTTTTCTTTTTGATAACTTTTGGTGTAGTATCAGTTAGAATTGGTAATAAGAGAAATGCTTTTTGTAGTTCAGACCAATTTTTCATCAATCCGTCAAGTAGTTCTTGTCTTTCTGCTTCACTTATTTGTGTGCATAAAGTTTCTTTGTTATTCAAATAATCTTGGTATTCCTTATCGATTTTCTCTATTTCATAACGTTGTTTTATTAAATATTTCGGTAAATTCCCGTACTTTTTGTTGAAAACATTTATTAATCTCAAATTATCGCCTTTGTATATATGACCAGTGTGTGAATCAACTAGTTTTTTATTTATAGGCTTAGAAGAAATTGGATGTAAAACTGATTTTATATTTTTTATTTTGAAATTTATGCATGGCTTTTCTTTTTCTTCCGCTGGTGTATATTTTGGCAATGGTGGTAATAGTGCATCTGCAAGACATCCTCTAGGTTTATGAATCTCTTCTAAGCGCTGAAAATTTTCCAGGTATTTTTCATCATTATTTTTTTTTCTATTTTTCTTTTTCATGCTTTTATCAGTGGAAGTAGGCT
The DNA here is from genome assembly GCA_036584685.1 of Rhyacophila sp. Rhy_31_5. Lineage (NCBI taxonomy): Eukaryota > Metazoa > Arthropoda > Insecta > Trichoptera > Rhyacophilidae > Rhyacophila > Rhyacophila sp. Rhy_31_5. The sequence goes on from JAPMAG010001403.1 coordinate 7,198, forward strand.
TCTCCTCCGGAACGGGTGTGTTATAGTCATAAACAATTTTATAAATAGTTTCATTATGATTTACCACATTTATAATAGACATCTTTTATAGTGATAATACTTTTATATGCAGTATAAATATCATAAAGTCAATTCAATTATTTTAGTTTTATTAGCAAGCCAAATAATATTAATTGAAAGAGGATATTTATGGTCGCCTAGCAACAATACTTAAAATTGTTATTTTATTCAGGTCTACCAAATGTATTGATGTTTCTTTGTGAGATAAAGAATAATTACTCCAATATATTTTTGAATGAAAGGATTCTACCTTCCATGGGATGCCTCGTGATTTACTTTTTATTTAAAAAAAATAGAGGTATCTTTAATAACAAACGCCTTGTTATTAATATGTATAATTTATTTTATTTACTGACAATATTTGATAGAACCCATTATCTTGAAATAAGAAGTCAGATATTCATACTAATTTCTGCAAAATATATTTTTTTTAAATCAAGAGCGATGTTTGGATGATTTACATAATCTATATAGCAGAACAATAACTAGTTGTATATTGTTCTCTTTAAATTAACACCTCTTATAAAAGAATAAATCATAATATTTCATATAAAAAATGAGGATCTGTGATTGTATTCATTGAGAATGACCGATATTTATGGAAGGTAGTATTATTTTGAGACCGTATTTGTACAATTGGTAAATAAATGTGGGTTGATTTGAAATAGGGTTACCAACCGTCCAAGCATCCATTTTATAATATTATTCGGTCTATAGATAATTAAATTATTGATAATCGTCAATATTTGACAACAGAAAAAATAAGTCACTTTTAAAAAAATAAACTCAAATTACAAAAGAACTAAAAAAATAATACGTAAGAACACTTTTATTTGGATAACGCCTGAAAATAGTCAATTAAAAACAGCTCCAAGGTCAATACTGTTGGCAATTGTATACTACATTCAATAATATTTGTATAACTCCTCAATGGAATACTGAAATCCAAACTATTTATGTATTTTTTTCAAATAATTCAGCGTATTAGTGTAAGTATTGTAGAAATTTTGTATATCGTTAAAAAAAATGCAGAAGCACGTCAAAATTATTTTGCTCTACATACATAAAAATAAATAGTGGAGTTCAAAAATATTGGTTGTTTAAACTCGTAATTAAAAATAATAGTACGTTGACCAGACATAATATAATCTAGTTTATATAACTAGAATTAAAACATTATTATTTTCATATACAAAATAGTTGGCAGCCTTTAAAAAAAATGTCTGACTTTAAATAGAAATAAAAGTTTCAGACACATTAGCTAAAAATATTTATCGGAAGTAAATAAACGCCGGTTTCTAAATTTGCATTGGATATCAGGCGTATAATACCTAGTAATTTGTTTACTGTTGAAAATAAATATTATCACATAAGTTTTATTCTGATCGAGTACAAAATGGTCGTTGCACGGATAAGAAGAATTATAATTATTTTCTCTTTGTAAATGACACAATTGTCATGTGACAAATACGTATGTATTTTTTAAACATCACGATGCATACAAACGTTTCGATAACATTATAGGCATTTTCAATCCACCCAGTCTTCACGAATAGCTTTTTTTATTGATATCGAGGAAGTTCAACTCAGTTCACACCAATCCCATTAGATAACAAAAATCCGTTTCTAAATATAATTTATTGTAATGTAATTAACTATGCCATACTTCTGGACGTGTCAACATACAAATGAAATTAGATTCGGTCGATATTCCATAAATATTTTTATTATGATGTTATGATAATTATGCGCTATGCTTTGTCTCTTCTAATTTACGCAGTAAAAGTAAAATGTACCCGGCAGTGCAAATATCAATCGTATGTAGTTGTATTGTTTGAATAAACGTAGGTGCAAATGAGACGCAGAGCCGCTTGCTTGAAACAAGCTGCTGGGCTTACTCACTTTTGCATGCGTCGTCAAAATTGTTAACCGTCGAATATTATATTATTTGGCGAATACTACGCACTCAGATAAAATACGATTCACACGCGCCTTTATCGTACTATTTACGAGTATATATGAAAAATATTTGTCGAAGTTTTTTTTCGCTAAGTTCCCTCATTCATTGGGGGATAACTTATGGAAGAGGACAGCTAGTGGAAATACATATTTAAATCATATATTCTGAACCCCCTACGTTTGTCGGTTTATGTAGATTTATACAATTCTTTATGTTACTAGCACAGTAAAATCATATTAATATTCAACTTTCTCCTCTTTGTGTGAACATATGTTCTCTAAATAGAAAGCGAACGATTAGCTAACAACACATCCCTATAAAATGTCTATAAATTCCTGAAATATTGCCACACCATACGCTGTTAATATACCTGTCATGTAGTCAAACAAATTATTTCTATTTTACCTACGCTTGACTAAATAATGATATAAATAAGTACAAAAATGCTAATTAATACTGTGCGTTTAAACGCCTCAGTTTTCTAAATAAACGTTGTTTTATAATTCACAAAAAATGCATCTATGAAAGACAAGAATTACTACATAATTAACGAATGACACCGTTTATATGCTATTTGTCAATAATTTTAATAAAAATAAACAACGATTTATTTTGCTATTCACGTTCTCATAAATTTTGCCAGCTGATATAAATATTATCGATATTTTTCATTGATTTAAAATTGTGCATCATTTTATTACATCGCTTTAATCTTTTCAGATTACAGGCGTGTATTTTTGTCGTTCATTCGTCAATTTCGATAGGCATATGTACCTACATACTTATATTACGTCGCCACAAACTGTCGCCAAAAAAATTTGTACACAATAAATGTCGGCATTAACAGTTAGAATGTTTCATTAACCGCGACACACGGTGCAGCTTTAAAATATTCCCTTATGATTGGAGGATTCCTATACATGTTCATTTGTGATTGGTTCATTTCAGTCGAAACTTTGCATAGTAGCTAAAACGAACGGAAAATGAAAATAGCCATATAGAGGTCAGCACAATCGGCGTCAAAAGACGCATCGAGTTGTTAGTTTCGCCCGAACTGCAAATTGCTCTGCTTCTGTTGGTTATATTTTCATTAATGTCAACATAGTGATTTTTGAATATTGCTTCAAAAATACTAAAACATCATTAATTTGTTTGGTATGTTGTTTTTTAATAAAAAAAATCATCTACACACATATTAATTTCGTGTAGCTTGATGGGAATTGATCAGTGTTAATAGTTGCAGTGGAAATATTTTATCTACATTTTTTATTGATGGCATTATGTGTGTATTTCCAAATTATTGCGCGAAATCAGTGTTCTTCAAATGTGTACATATATAAAAATAAATGCTGAATCTATTAACTTTTAAATGTGTGCGAACGCAATGCTAGTAATCAAAGAATTTATTAATGAATTGTACTTTGTCCGTAGGCGAGTTATTACATTGGCGGGAGAACCTTATCAGACCAAACGAATATGTTTTCGCGTACTCAACAGCTAGAATTTACCGTTCATCTTATGATATTAGTAATTATGCATTGATCCGATTCAGCTTTCTCCACTTTTATTCTGACAAATTTCAAATATGACACCGGAATGACTAAAATTCAGGTTGCTGTCAGAATTTTAAGCTTGGAGACATAAGCCACGTCTCTAACAGACGATTTTTATCGTCTAGAAATGTGGAATAAGTCAAGAGACCCGTAATTGTTTTATATACACGAAATGAAGTTTTTAATGACATTACTATACCGGGATTTCTTCTTATCAGCGATTTAACATATAAATACTTAGCCTTACTCTTCATACTGAGTGAAATAAACTAACATTAATAATACTGCATTTTTGATTGGTGTGGTAAGAGAGATTCTTAGTGCTGTGTAGAATAAGAAATGACAAAAGCAGGTCTATTTTGTAGCGGTAGTAGGTAGAGACATGTTTAGTTTATATGGGACGTATTTCACTCACTAAAGTTAAAATCAAGCACTATTTGTACACTCAATTGTCAATTAATCAGCCATATCACAGCATCGGTCAAATATCATGCAGCTATGGGTGTGCTGGATTCTAATTTTGTCATTAAAATATATAGTGTCATTAAAAGTAATAAATGTCCTCGACAAAACCGCCTTTTATTTGTCTTTTAACTTTCAACAAGAAATATAGTCAAAGCAGAAACAATAAATGGAATTAAGTTGCATAGCCAGACTAGTTATTAATTTTCTTCTTCTTTAACCACATAACAGTCGGGTTTCGATGAGAGAGGGTGTCCAAATATTGTCAGAATTGAAGTTACAATATGCTCTAGAACACATGCTAACAATCTATGTTCTGTAAACAAATATATTTGGCCAGGGAAAATCCTACCAACTAGTTGAAACAAAATTTGCCCAAAAGGGGCTTAGTGTTGTCAGGTAAACAGATTTCATGCCCGACACGCTTGGGGAAAACTGTCAAGTAGCTAACTGTGTCACGCCCCTTAATCGGAGGATAGAGACACCACATTTTGCCTCCACAAGTCTATGTCGCTGGCCGGTTTTCTTGCATCCTCCCATATCATGATGGCGTCCTGTAACTCTTCCAATTACACCCTGTGTATGGTATTCAGCAGCATCTCAGGATGACAGAACTCAGTTGGCCTGAAGAAGAGGCATGCCCGGTTGAGATGCAATTCAGGCATTTTCAGCACATGACCAAATCACGTCCAACGTCTCATTTTCACTTTGGATGTGATGAGAGGCTGCATAGTCCGTTCTCTTATCACTTCATTTCGTGTATAGTCATACCATCGCACTCGCATAATTTGCCATAGGCATTTGTTTCTAAAACTCAGTAAACAGTTATTTTGAGACATTATAAGGTTGAACAGGTGGCATTTGGTTTTAACTGAGTACAGCCGTGAGTCCTCGACAATTCGCATGAAGTTGACGGTTACTCTAGCAAGTCCTATTCGGATAGTGATCTTGTTTTGCGAAATACCATCTCCTGTGCTGTGCGCCCCCAGACATCTAAAGTTATCGACACTTTCGATGCTTTGTCCGCCGCTAGTCTAAGGGAAATCTGGATCGGGATAGGCGATGTTTTCTTTACATTGATACATAAAAGTAGGGTTACATTTTTGCTCAAAGTTACCCATTTAGCGATTTGTTTGAATTAGAAATTATCGATGGACTTAGATTTATTCATTATTATTATTCATTTATTTATTCATTTCTTTTACATATAATGGACATTACACATTTTAAGTTTAATACGTTCACAATATGAAGATATATACATAAATATACATACAC
>JAPMAG010001404.1:0-12510 GCA_036584685.1 Rhyacophila sp. Rhy_31_5
CTTTTATATTTAAAATCATCCAAAATATCCAATTTTGTCTAGCGAACTACGTTTTGTTGTGCAAGTTAACGCGCTTCTGGTACTTAATCGGTTAATCTGGAAAGTTACTTAACTTTTAAGAGGAGGGAGGGAGGGAGGTGTCAAGCTGAATGTCTACATGGTGTTACATGGAGAGAGGGAGGGTAAAAAATTAAGAAAAAACGTTACGTGGATTATGGACGACCCCTTAGCATTTATTTGAACCGTACACTTGCTGACTGCGAAGCCGCTATCGTTTATCCTGAGAATTTTGTTATACTCGTGGTTGCAAAATACATTTATAAGTTCACTATATCTGTAATTTTTCTCTTGTATTCTATTAAAATTGCTTCATAGACAATAAAAACAAACAGTTTTTATGATCAATAGAGACATAGGTTAAATGATTTTATTTGATAATAATATTGTAGTATATGTATTTTAGAAACCTCGTGGTAAATGGATATAGTGAAAGATTATCTCGAATAAAGAAAGTATATCGTTATATGCAGTACATCTCCCTCTAAAATTGTAATCTTTTATAAAGTCATAAGGCATATGTATTTATTGAGTATACTTAAAATTACTTGTTTATTTTTACCATTGCCATTCGCTTAAAGGGTTAAACATAATAAATATTCGTCTCGAATTCATTATCCAATAAAATACATAATCATGTTATATTATACAACAATTGTTTAACCATTGGGCTGCGTAGTCGTTATTGGCATGTGCATGTGATGAACAGACACTGGCTTCAAAATATCGCCCACATAACAAACGTGTACAGGAAACGTCAATTCTTTCTATTGTAAGTCCTTTAGAAGTGTCACAAATCTGATGTAATCTATTAAGTGCATTATATATTTATCTTAAGTATCACCATTATTACGACTACGCACATATAATATAAACCGGAGATTTCCAAGCCTGACATCGACAATAAGCAGATTCTGATTGATTGGACTAGGGATTGTAAATTCGGAGCTGAATTTTCGAAAAATACTTAATCCTTTGGCATTTTACACTTGTACTATACCATCCATGTATATAACAAGTAATATCATCATTTTATGAAATACGAAGAATTTATTATTTAGAACTGTTTCAAATTTACTAGGCACTAGATGTAACTATAATCCGCCAAACATGAACTAAAACTATTCCTTCTCACACAGAAACAATATTTGTCTTCCCTAATACTACATTAAGTAAATAAAACGTAACACAAACTAATTAATATGAAAGTATTACAAAAACTTGACTATCTACTACTCATTTACATATGAGGGGTATATTTCCTAAGTGAACTTATTCCACTTCAACAAATCTGTGGTAAATGACAAAATACTGCTTACGGTGTCGATATTACATACATATTATTTTTTGTTATCTATATTGCAAATTGTATTTTACACTACAAATGGATATAACAGAAATATATATAATATCGACACCGTAAACAGTCTTTTGGCTTTTACCACAGATTTGTTGAAGTAGAATAAGTTCACTCTGGAAATACACGCCTCATATGTAGAGTTTAACTAACTTATCAACTAATCGGCTTCGCCCAAACTAAATTATGTAACAATTAAAACACACAAGATACATGAAGTAATATGGCATACAGAGAATAGTCGAAAAGATAAAATAAGACCTTTATATAAACGAGTAAAATTCAATACTTGGTGTTAGTAATGTGTTTCAGAAAGCACATATACAATTGAAATTAACTGAAAATATATAACTAAAATTGATTTTGTCCTAAATAAATCATTTGCTCACTTACGTAAACATAAATCAACATGTCAAAGCATTTTGAACTTATTCACAGAAACATTTAAAAAGTAACTAACATTATACATCGGTTGGCATTTTATGATTTGCTATGAAGAATAATGATTTTGGGATATTTTTATAGATTGTTGTGTGTGTTATCTTCCTTAGAAATATTTATGAAATTTAACACCAGCTTCGACCACATAACCAACCAAGTCTCAATATCAACCACATCATTACGTCGATGCCATACTAAAACATACAGTTCTCATATATCTTGAGTGTTTTTCACTGTGCTTGTTTGCTGGCGTTTATTTTGGAAAATATTATTTAATCTTGATATTGATTGTTCATACAACGTCATTTAATTTGGGTTCTATTAAATTATATACGATTTTCGTATATTACTGTATTTCTCTTATGCTCGTAATAATATATCGGTGAAAATAGAACAGTAATATGTATAAAACATTTGCTTTTAAAAAATACCTAAATACTAGTATTTGAAACAATTATTATAACATTTTTATTACGAAAAATGTACAATTGTGTAACTGTGTTAAAGAATTATCTAATAGTTTTTAGCATTAATATTTATTAGAAAGATAAATACACTATTTACGGAAAAATAAAAATCTTCATTTAAATAAAGTTTGCGGACAAACTTTGATTTTATTAATACATTCAAGCTGAAAATGATTTTAAAACTTTCTTTATAACTAGAGATACGTGTTTGAAGCATTTTCCGATACATATGAAATAGATGCGAAAAATACAAAATTCATTACATTTGTGAATATATGCGGATAACTTGAAAATAGCTCAATTTTGTGGCCCGTCCTTCTAAATAATTCTTATTTTTTCTTTTATTGGGAAGATTAATATGCTTCGACCATCTGCAAATATATAAAATCGAGTTAAATTCAATATTAATTTACCCTTTGTACGAAATAAAAATCGATACAACTATAAATAATTTTCCTCCAAGACGCTAAAATGTAAAATATTGATTTGAATATGATTATTATTATTTTTTTTAAGTTAGTCTAAAGTATGTTTTCAAAACGCATGTCTCCATTAATTTCTATAACCATCTGGAAATGTTCATTAGTTCAGAATTTTTGTTTGTCATTTGTGTATCAATCAGATTCTTAAAATCGACTCCAAATATCTTACCTTACCGTTGAGAACATATTGTTTTACCACTATCACAAAAAAAAATATCACGTAAATTATTGATTGCTGTCTCCTGCAGCCTAAATGAATATTCATGCTTTAAAAATATTAGGTATTAAAATTATTTACATTGGCATACGAGGAAAGTATAAGTACTGGGATTTTTCAAATTTTGAGAACATATCTTATTATCTCAGGTAATGATAGTCCAAAAATATTACTATGTATTCCAATTCACATAAGACACCATTTGGATATAAAACGTTAAGTTAATGTAATGCGTGCATGCATGGAGTATTAAAACCGAGTCCAGAATATTAGCTCATCACTGTTTGCAGCGTTTAATAAATTGTTTCCGACATTTCTGATTAATCCATCATTTATAATATCTGCTTCCTAATATGATCCTATCAAATTGGATAATGGAGACTGCGCCTTATTACCAATAATATGAAAAGCATGATAAGAAAGAATTCTGCATTATTTTGATTAATTAGTTACCATAATTCATGGTCTCGTGTTAAATTTCCATCTAATCCGCATCTTTTCCTGGAATACATAAGGACAGTTTTATAGTGGCCGCAATTAAAATTAATATCTATTTAATCACATAAACATGTGTCATCCGAAATTCAAGCCCACAATGGCACGCGATATTGACAAAAATATTAATCCAAAAACGCCATGAGTTTAATTACCGCAATTTTATTAATCATGCATTTTTAGTAGTATGAAAAATGAAAATCATTGTTTTTATCACGATGACCCAAATAAACCCATTTGCTAAATACACCAATTGTCATTAACCAAATGTTTGTTTAAGAAACTAAAAATTTCATTAATCATTATGAAACTGTAGGAAAAATCAAATTTGATTTAACGGATTTGAACATCATAAATATAATTACTTTAATACTTTTGTTTCTAAAATGTCTTGCTACTCTAAGCATTCGTGTTATTGAATGTCCTAAATTATTTGAATGTAAATATAATAATCAATTTTAATTTATTACTGTACCGCTGTAAATTTTTGTAAAATCATAATCTTCCGTAATTTTAAGATTTGGTTTATTCTTGGGTAAATTGACGACGAGTGATTCTGATATAGTACGAGTAGTTGCATTTTTTTAAAATAATTAGAATATATTATATTTATTGGATCTTCCTACACAAGGATCTAAAAAATACTTTCATACTAGGTATATGTTAAGCTAAGCTTGTTCAAAAATGCATTATCTATATATATTTTTAATTATACTGTATATGTAATTGTTTTATTATTTTGGTATTTTCAAAAAATATTTATAATGCCATCTGTTGACACATATCGTGACCAACTATAAAACTACTGATTATTCCTGCCTTACCGACGCGTTATATTTTTTATTTTTAACGTTAGACGTCAGAATTTGTGTAATGGCATCACAGAACATATAATATAATGGCACACATGTAATTATTTTATAGAAAGTTATATTTTTCCCTCCATATTATGTTTCCTGACATTTTTTTTTAACCAAATACATCCACAAAAATTTGTTGAACTCCTATGTGAAATCAACAATAATATGCATATTTATTGTAACATTTTTTCTTTATATTTCATACATATTTCTTTTTAAATTATACTCATTTATAAAATAATTCCAGACTTTTTTTGGTATCAAAAATATATACAAAAATACGAGATTAGAATGTACAAGCGTATATAGCGAGTAAAAAGTGAAACCCCCTACATACGAGTATTTACATATGTTTACGCTTCTTTCACTCACAATGGCACATTTATAACATAAATATTTTTGCAGTTTTCATTATTACTATCTAATATAACAAAAATACAATAAATCGATACAAATTTTTCGTACTGTATAGCGCAAGTGGCAAATATCAGATATTCGCAGAATTTCTCCACTTTATTTTAAAAAGTAATGCCATCCCAAAAATCTAATTATTCTATATTTATTATCAATTTATTCTTATCAATATTTATAGGCTTAAATTAGTAGTGTCCCAATATTACTTTGGTCACAAGTACATAACAAGGACAAACAAGTAGCTTTTGACGCGTGATCTCTCCGTTACTTCGAGTGGGATGCTCTATTTGATCAATATTGTTGCATAGATTTTTTAATTAACGTTATTTCGTCGGCTTATTTTAAAATAAATTACAAATGTACACAGCGAATGTATGATTCGAGTGTATTTTAATAAAAGTAATAAATCATACAATAAACCCACAGTTTATAGGAGGCATAATAAGCGGCCGATGATGAAATAGGGGAAAAGTTTTGTCTTAATCAATCATTTTCGCCCTTGGAATAGATGGCGATTGTTTTGTGTGCCTTAGAAATATCTATGCTTTTGTGTTAAGTAATATATTACCGAATCACTATTTTATTTTATGTGCATTTAATACGTGCAAAATTACTTTAATATACAAATTAAAAACACTATAAATTAGCTTTATCATTTAAATCATTTAATTCTGTATTTTAATCATAATCAAATCTCAAACACGGCGACTGAAAATGCACTGTATACCCATTACCTGCATTCCGTCAAGGACATTGCGAAAAAATAAACTAAGGAACATTAAAAACATTTCTTCGTACCATCTCAGGTAGGTGACTACGCATAATCGTAATTGGCAATACGGACAGAGAATTGTGCGTAAAAATATTCTTAGATTAAACATAATAATTTTTTTACGATTTCGTGACTTAGTTTAGAAACCTATGTTTAATTTCAACCTTTTTGGAACGAAGCATATATTGAAATGTCAGATAATTAAAAAAATTTCATACCTAAGACATTTTCAATTTCTTTTTGTAAAAAAAAACGTTAATTATTATGCCAGTACCTTTCCAGTAATTTTCCTCTGAGAATCTGCAATCATGTAGTTTATAGTTACCCATTTATCAGTACAATTTCAATTGCACATTCCCTGCATATTTCTTTGACGAATCGTTATAATCGATAAAGGTAATTAAGTATTCTTCGGATTATAAAAAACAGATATACTATGAGTACACAAAATTGAGATATTACAAAATATTCATACCTTTCTAATCGATATTATTCATTCAATTCCACAGATATACTTTGTAAATTGTCACATCAAAGAAAGTGAGAAGAAAATTCCTTTCATCTTAATCGTAGGTACGTGAAAATTACTGGGTAATATTATAACAATGTTTAAAAGATTAAAGTAATATGATATCAACCGGGTCACACATAGCCGCACGGAAACCGTGGGCGCCAGACTAAATAAGGAAAAAGAGAATTTTACTTGCTTTTGCCTTGTTGAATTGCTAACAAGTAACTAACTACATATCTCGGAGCTGTTATCTATTCAAGTCTTTCTACCTTCATACAAAACATCAAGGCTTTTCCTTAAGCATACATACAACAGTTTGTCAACAGATTGTTAAGCTTTTGAAAGCTCAATTCTGCCTTTTACTTTGTCAGTAGTACGGTACTTCAAGAACAACATTTTAATTGTCATTAACGTGTTTTAATAGAAACACACTAGAAGTAAAACTCTATTAACATAAACCTATAATTTGAATGATAACTTAAAAATGGTCGCATACAACTTCATCGTTTTTGCAATCAAGAAGTGATAACCTATTTTGTATCCATGTCAAATAATTAGCGTTGTTCCGTCTTATCGAATATTAATTTTTCCAACCCTGAAATTGTGTGTGTTAATTATCAGTTGTTTTTATTATACTACAAAATTCGTGGTGGACAAAAGCTTTCATATGCTTTGATACACATCAGGCCTTATATAAACTGAAAAATATAATCTCGTTCGTTGGACTTGCAACGTACATAATTTTATCATAAATCAACCTCATCTTTGAAGAAATATTGTACCTAAAATCTTTAGAATTTTATTTTCATCTTAAAACAGGAACAAACAAACTTGCGAATCTTTAAAGCAGTCCCCCTATTTACGTGAATTCACTTTTTCATATATCTGGTTAACACCAGTTTTCACCACGCATACTCGTATGTAAAAAGATATTCGCATCAATTTACAGTAAAACTAAAGGCTTTTAGATGGGAACTTTATGAACTCATTCTAGAATAAAGAAAACGAGTGATCATGCAGTAGAATATGGATAGATTCTTTACGCCATCAACGTCGATGAAAGAGTGATTTTCAGTGATGTAAACTGTACATATTTATTTTGAATAAATATGTAACAGTAAAATGCGTAATCATATTTGTACGGTCTTTATTTACATGAAGTTTTTCCGAAACCAATTTTCCGCGTAAATAGGAAATTACTATATCATAACAGTTTTGAAAATCAATGTTTTTCTTACGATATATTGGTTTTTAAAAGACGTAATTCGAGTCGATTTGAACCCCCAAAACAATATTATCTGATAAATAAATTTCTTTATATCTTAGCAGCCATATCCTTACGATAAAGGCAACGTAGAAAAAAATTTGAATATAAAAAAAAAACAATAGTAACTTACATGAGATACATTCTATGCCAGAGCAGTAATCCTGTTTATAAAATCTATCACACATTTTTACTCAAAACACAGGAAAACAGAGAGAAAGGGATTGTTACATAATACTCGTATATTTCAAATAACTTGGTAAAAATGACGAAGGTAGATTTTTAAAAGAGTTATTTATAGCACATAAATGGGGTATTCAAATATATACCAAATCAGCGATGATAACGTGACATATCATATTTTACAATATATCGTGGCAATCCCGATAATGTATATGTACGAGTATATATATATATATATAGTAACATACTTTGTATTTTTTATACCATGTTTAAAACTGACATAAAACATTGTTTTGCAGAAAATAACGGTAAATTAATTCTATGAAGCCATTAAATTATTTTCTATTTTTAAAGGTTCGCAAAAAGTCTCAGCAAAAGAATGTTTTGCTTATAGAAATTTGATAAAATGCCATAACAGTACAAGTACTTTGTGAAATGAAATTGGTAATTTAATTATAAACACAAAAGACTGGCGGCTGTATGCCAACTGGATGCTTTATAAAGCTTTATAAAAAAAATACTTTAAAACGTTTTGCTCATAATATTTTAATCTATATTTTACTGTTTCAACAATTATTAAAGATATTGAAGTTATATTTAAATATAAATACCGGCATTCCTATTTTCAATATACAGCAATCCGAGTTAATTTTTTTATGTACCCTCAATCAACTACATTAAAAATGCGTGTTTTTTTACTGGTTTTTACACTATTCATAGTCAATTAATTTTATATTCATCAAATGTACTTTGTATGTTTGTGCAGTTTTAACGGAAATAATAACACTAATAAATACGCGTGAAACATTCGAATTGAAAACTTGAGTGTTGCAAGGTTACATGAAATAAATATCGATGTGGAAGATTTTAGCATGCATAGTGTTCATATAATTTTATTCCTTTTTCAAATTTCAGAAACCAAATGAAAACAGCATTTCACTTTCTTTCCTTCCAATTGTCCATGTTTTAAGATGCGCAAGGTTACACACACAAATGTATTCTATGCGACCTATGGATTATAATCATGAAAAAAAATTAATCTATTGCTGTGATGAAAACATTGGTTTGGGTTTATTAGTTTGTTATTACGTGCCATCTTCAAAATTATGTCATGTATATTTACGGTCAACATTAATCGTTTAACAGTTCCCATGATCTTGTCACGTTACTTGAATTAATTTATAAAGGAATTCGTAATTAATTATCCAGATGTTAACTTATTTTCAACCTCTCGTTTATGACAGACGTGTGACTTCATCGTAAGTTCATTATATTATACTGATGTCCCGTAAGTATTCATATAATTGGTAAATCATTGAGAATGTATTAAAAATGCCTGATTGTGTTCTGCACTATTTACGAATCGTTAGTAGCAGATGTGTGGCTGACATTTATCTTGTTTATATCATAAATCATTTTTTTAATAAATCATTTATTCTGCATTTCAATAACATAAATTCATAACGCAACAAAATATTTACTAACATTAAATTGATGAGAAAATTGTGTGATATATTAAATTAGTTCTACATAAATAAAAATAATAAAGACGCACACAAATGTCATTAGCACCTAATGAAATAAGTCTTTGCATATTATACAGTAATTTTACGGTTTAACCCACGTCTCCTAGAAACGTATACAATGATTTGACTCTTTTCAGTGGTAATTTACAAAGTTAAGTTTGAATGTTGCTTGGAGTGTACAATAAGTAACAACAGTTCATAATGTAAGCTGGGTGGATTGTCTGCTAGTATGGGCGTGTATTAAAAGAAGTTTAACTTTTATGTGCCAAATATAATGTCACAACACGGCAAGCTGTGAATTTTTAAGCAAAAATAGAACCTTAATATTTCTTTTGAAAGATGAATACTGAATGCTTCTTTATCGCGATATTATTTTTAATGGTCATATTATAGTCTTATCTTTGAATTTTCATATTTAAATCATCTAAACTATTCCAATTTGTCTACCAAACTACGTTTTAAGCTGTGCAAGTTAACTCGTTTCTGACACTTAATCGGTTAAGCATTGATGACCATTTAATAGAAATAATATTAGGTGCGAATGTTTTGTCGAAATTTAATACCGTGAATTCGTATTAATATTCGTTAACCACACCATATATGTAGTTGTTTTATTGTTTAATAAAAAAACACATTTGAAAAAATTATATATAATTCTTGAAAATGTTTATTTGTTTATATTATAAATATATTGACTTACGTAACATTTAAGTTTTATTTTACCTTCAAGCTTACTTAAAAGGACACCATTTTAAATACGAAATTGAAGAATCAACTTCACCATACTTATCTGAATGAATAACTTCGATTGACATACATCATCTTTATCTTGCTAAATTGCGAATCGAAAGCTTTCATTGCTAATATTTCTCATTCCTAATACAGATAAAATATCTTCCAGCCAGCATGCTGTATTGCATTGAATAATACTTATTTTGGACGTATCGCCATGTATCAATGACCCAGTTAAATCCTTAAACAATCGGTGGCGTATTTTAACGGATTCCCTTGTCAAGCTTATTTTGAAGTTGGAGTATTGTTATCTTATAATGTCAGGCACTTGAACTAGTTTGACTACTACCATATATGGAAGAAATTGAAAGCGCTTTTGCAGTCTCATGCCACGAAACATCTCTTGTCGTGGTTTCTGTTGGGAAGGTCAGTAAAAAGGTACGCATACCTTTTCCGTATGAGTGTATTTTGTGTCATTGCGATTTCCAGTGTAGAATTTATCAAAAATAATTTTAATATAATTTGTTACTATGTATTTTAGTAGAAAAATATTCATTTATCTGTGCTCGCGATCCTATGTATTTGTTACGTTATACAGCACAGTATTAGAAGAGCAGGCAAGCACAAAACTAAGTATAACTAACCATTATGTATTTTTTTTATTGAAATTAGAAATAATAAAAAAATAGTTCATTACGTATATTTATCTACATGTTTTTCATTTGAATAGAAGAATATTTTGATTCGCTTTTCTCATCCAAATCGATTGTGAATTCTGTTCTGTGTCCATATCATAGTGTCAGTAGTATTTTTCTTCAATTTTTTTTTTTTGACATATCGACAAGTATCATAGAACACATTTTTGCATAGATTTGATTTAATCGTTCGTTTATTCATGTCGCAAGTCTGTCCTACGTTATGTGACACAATATATTTTGTTAAAAATTCCTCAGATATTTCCAATCGGCTTTGATTCAGTGTGCTAAGGTGGCAGACGAAGCACTTGTATATCATATTGCCAAAATATTTAAACGACCCTATTATTGTTATTATCTGAAATTTTCTTTTTAAAAAACCATATGCCATTGAAATAGTTTCACGAGTCTAAAATATTTGTTAAATACAGTTATGTAAAAATATATAGCATTGAATGTAATAATATTGTACTAATGAAAACCAAGTTTTTCTTGAACGATTTATTAAATATCTTATTTTTGTTATTCCCGTATTAACACGACAGAGCGATAAAAACATGCTCTAATAAGTAGGCAGTCGAACAACTACTGTCAAACAAATTATAAGTGCATCTTGATGAGTTCACGCATACATAAGCCAACGTGCATAGATAAATGAATAATATTATACTATAACCACTTACATTTGGCTTCCGGAATGCCTATATTAAAATAAATATACCTCACAGTAAAATAGGACGAACAGATTTAATCAAATTGTTATTGATAAGGTATTACATAATCCACTTGAAAAAGCATGAGCTTAAGCAAGGGCTGTCTGTCTTTGAGTATTATCACAATACCTATCGTTTATTTAATGTAGTCATTATTTAATATTTGTAATATTGTGTTTTGTTTACTTTCGGTATTAATTAATAACACTTTCATATTCGATAACTGGTATTTTTATTTGAAAAACATGCTACAGGAACGTAATTAAATTTATATTTTAATTGGAGTACATAACTCGTGACACTTACTCGGTAACTTCTAATTTAAAACTTGAAGAGCAGTGCATGAGATTTTATCGGTGTAAATACAACGGAATAGTCCTCTAATATTGTCATATAAACTATATAATATTTACCTATGTAGCTACACATTTAACACGGTTTTAGTAAGTTTAATGGAAAATTAAGCGAAGAAACTAATTAATTACCATACACAACAAATTCGCATGGATCCGTCACTGGACAACTGTATATGACTGTCTACATTTAATATCACAACAATATAAACATCTTTATAATACATAGTAAGCTGATACAAAATTATATTCGACCATGGAATAACCAGACATGACCGTGTAGCAAAGATAATGTGAATTCACGTGGACATTTGTTTCTGATATTTGGGTCAAGACTAAATAACCCTATCAGATTATCTCCCGAGTAAAATATATTTTTATTTTACGGTACGTTCATTGAAAATAAGATCACGGTTATATTTCAACTTTATTCAAATGACTTACCATCATCAACAATGTTGAATTAGTATGTGTCGTATTTGGTCGACTTAACACAAGCAATGTTCATTTGATACTAACAATCTACTGAGAATTCTTGTCACGTACGTAATACGATATTTTAATCCAAACTTTCGTTTACGTGCTTTTTTATGTATAATTAAAGTTTCGAGCAATATTTACAAGTTTAAATTCCATTATTGTATAACTTTACATTGTAATTTGTCACCATGTGCGCGCCAGAAATAAATCCTCGCGGCTTTTTAATCTATATTAATTCTAATAATAATAAAAAAGAACCGCGAATTTTATACGAAAATTTTAGCTTTTTTGTATTTTTACAGTTGTTGCTGATGTTTTACAGTCTAATTATAACTATAATACGATATTTCAATGTCCAAAGAAATAGTTTTTCATACATAGTTACTTAATATGCAGTATTCTCACGCGTAGGGTAAAATCACCTTTTAATATATGTGAAGTGTAACCAATTAAAAAGGCCATAAATTAAGTTTGGAAAATTACTTTTACTC
>JAPMAG010001411.1:597-12490 GCA_036584685.1 Rhyacophila sp. Rhy_31_5
TCTATTACTGTATCATTATCGTTATTAATATATGCACGGTTATTTACGTGTATTTGCAATATATTTTCGAATTTTGACAATCATATTGACGTGTTCAGATAAAAGGGCGTAACCCTTATTTTTTGGAAAGTGCTTTTATTTGAGAATCACAATGTACACAACTATATACACGTTATGGCAATAGAAATTTTGCCGAAAATGCCGAATTATTATCAAAATTCAGCATTAGATTTCGAAAAAAGAACGATCTATCAAGTTTTCGTGGAAAAGAATAAAGCATTAACGTAAATTTTAATGATTTTCCTTTAATAACTTTTTTAATTATCAGATCAGAAAATTAAAACACTAGTTTAAAGGCACTTCAAGTTTGCGTTAATTTGACTTTGACTTAAAATCATTAAAATACATTTTTTGTGCCTCCTGTAGAATTTGTTCTGTGAGGGTTACTCCCTTTTACCTAAACACGGTCAATATGGAACCTTCACAATGTGCAGCATATTTGTGCAAACCATTTTTGGGTTCATGTCACTGTGAGAAATTAATTTTAATCAGTATATCGACCCATTTTCGGCAGAAAATCGTAAGCGGCAGTAGGATGACTTCCGTTTTCTTTATAGAATCGGTTCAAAATAGATATTCGCACGGTTCGCACGGTGTCAAATTTTTGTCAGCCACTAAGTTCAGTTACAAAATAATATATACACGTTTTTAATTTAGTTATTAAAATAATTTTAGAACCTTAGATAAAAAAAAACTGCTGTAAAATGAAATTTTTACACTTACGATCTTCTGCCGAGAATGGATCGATGTGGTGATACGATATATTAAGATCCATCAACGACTGCAGACTTCTCTGTTTCCAGTTCTTTTACTCCATTCAGTTACGATCAATATTTCTCTACCTCCCGTGGCCAACGTTCCCCCTATTTTTTTATTCTGTGTGCGGCCCGTCACATGTGCAAGAAAAATAGAGGCGATTGTGCAAATATACATACTCATGTTAAGTATTCAACAAAATGTACCACGAAATCATAAATTACGTTTTTCAAATATGCAGGTCATATATAAAAAAAAAACTATTTCCTTAGCCAGTAATATTCCGTCCTGTTGGATGGAGTCCAGTAGGTTAATAATGGGTGATTCTCTGACTAGTTAACAATGGTTTTGTGTGGCTACTGTTACACAATAATATAATACAATATGTGCGGCCGCATATGCGCACACCTTAGAGGGAACTTTGCTCGTGGCTTTCTTTATCCACTCATATCTTTCTGGGGGTCTCGAGGACCATGGCCTACTGGTATTTCTTCTAATACATTTATGGTTATTGTCTATTTTTATAGTTTTGATTTCTCTAATATGTATTATAATTATATAAAGCTGTGTTAATATTTAAATATTATAATAAACACGAATAACGTCTACGTTGCAATATTCATGTATCGTGTGATTATGTACTAAATTATTACCAACCTCGCATGAAAAAGAAATGAATATGATTCGAATGTATTTATACAATCTAATTTTTAAAGAATTTATGTTGCAATACAGTTTCTGCACGATTAATAACTGTATGTAAATTATCATAGACAGCTGGCGATATCAGATTTTATATCAATTTAACAAAAGTTTGAATTGAAAAAAAAACGATTGAACGAATTGAAATAAATTATTCAGACACTTACATGTCATTTTTCCATATCACTGTAACTCTCATTTCGTATTTCTTAAATGGAATATTAACAGCGTGAAGATTAACAGCTGATTTTTACGACTTATCTTTGATAAATATTAGTTCAACCAGGCTTCGAAGGACGCACCACTGACCCGCCAGTACTCACAACCGCGATTGTGCGCGGTCCCCTGCCTGACTATTCACGAAAGCAAAGTTTATTTTATTATCTAGATATTGATTTTAAACTTGCCCGTAGCGGAGTCGCACGGGACGGTATCACCATGCACAGTTTGTTAAAGAAAAAAATTAGTAGAGGAAAGAATGACAATGAGTAGCAGTCTGCCTCGTCATTCAGTCCCTGGTGGCATGAGGTGTCTTATGCACCCCGTAGTGCTGATGACTCAGTTAGCACAGCTACCCAGGCTCGTGATTGATGAGTCATTTTGGGAATCTGCGCAAAAGCGTACCCCGTACGATGTTGCAAATTTATTTAAAACCATAAAATTAGCTTCAGTGGATACCATGTCCGTGTAGCCTGTAAGACTCGTGTGAGGGCGGATCCTGGTGAACAACTCCGTATGAGATGAATGCATAAGCGGGCACTCCCACGAGACATGCTCAACAGTGTGGTAGTCGTGACTGAATCTTCAGTTTGGCCTATCTACTAGCTTGCCAAGCTTAAAGAGCGATGCCCCGAATTTCCCATGACCAGTCAGAGACCAAATTGACTTGTCCAATGCATGGGTGTGAGTCTTCTCACCTCGTACCTCCATTTTATATCACAGGGGAAGAACAAGTGCGTTTGTTGTCCAAAGCCGGATGCTGTCCATCTCTTCTGCCAGATAGAGAGGGCGGTCTCAATGACTAGTTTGCTTTCCGCCTCGCTTTATGCTTTTAATTCATTATTCGTGTTCATATTATTTTGTACCAAGTGAAAACAACCTAAGAAACTACCATTTATAAAACGGTGTTTATACATAATAATTTCTTTATGTTTTTAAAATCACATTTCACGTACTAAAACAGAATTATAATCGCTCCACTCTCGTATTTTCTCATATATTAGAGATATTAGTTATATTTTGCGGTTTGCACCGGATATTATTTCTTTGACCACACAGTTCAAGTCGAAAGTACGAAACTTTTATTGAATATTTCGAAACATTTTCCTCTCAACATTATTATTCCAAGCAAGATCAGATAATATAAAATATATTTTTGTAATCGTCGTTACACATGTATCACACTTATTGATCGGAACGATATTTAAATTTTTTACTCTACTTGTGTTAAAAATTGCAATAAATACTAATGTAGCTTTTTTGTATTGAAATGTGTATTGTATATATACTGTGAATATATTCATGTTACACAAATATATTAAATGTAATATTCACACGATATCCGCTGCAAAACAAAAGCATATTGACTTTCATTATGTGAAGATTAACAGTTATCAATTATTAGCTCTACTGTTTAACATATTATAGCAAATGCCGTGCCTTCAAATACAGATGTAGAAAACTGTACAATTTTTACCAGTTTCAAATTGACAGGCGTATATGATATATGATACTGATCAATTAAATGCAACAATGTTTTTGTGTATCCAATAAATATAAGTGCATAAAAACATGTTCTTTTACATTTTACGCTAACGCCGTTAGCATTTCTCGCTATTACATCGAACAACTGTATAATGTTATCCATACGTCAAATGCTACCCGAATTTTTCCTTATGTGTGTAAACTAAAATTTTCTTTTTTCTCTAAGAAAAAGATTCTAAAATTAGAGCAAAACTAATTGTAAAACTAAGTTTTCAAAAATAAACAGAATCAACATCATTAGATAATAGTAATAAAAATAGAACAAGGAAGCGGAAACGGAATAACGGAAATAAAATAAGCAGTATTTTAGATTTAGATAACACTAATTTCGTTTCAGACTCTTGAACTTTGGTAATTTGATTAGTATATATTGACCCTGCTTAAGCAAAAGGGTTTAACCCACAGTTTTTTCAAAAGTACTTTTTATTAAAGAATCACAATGTAGACAATTAAATACACGTTCTATCAATAGGAATTAAATCGAAAATGCCGAATTATTATCGAAATTCAGCGTTAGATTTTGAAAGAAAAAGGACGTACTAAGTTTGTGGGGAAAGAAAACAAGCATTAACCTTCAATTTTATTGATTTTTCTTTTAACCTATTTAATTATTAGATCAGAAAAATACAACACCAATTTATTGGTTAATGTGATTTTGACTAAAAATCATTAAAACGTTTATTGTGCCTCCTGTAAAATTTGTTCTGTGAGGGTTGGTCTCTTTTGCCCAAACAAGATCGGTATATTTTGTGATACTTTTAAACGATTAATGAAAGCGTGCATCAAATTATTTTGCATTTCTAAAAACTTTGTTGTCAAACATAATTACGCAAATTCTTGTCGAAAATTTTTGTAATTCATGTTTCAAAAATAACCTACATATAATATTATTTCGTATGTTTTCAATCCTGTGAATATACTTCGTCCACCTCCCTCCACATTCTATAGTCATAACCACAAAAACTAATACATATTTACCAATAACTCGATAGAATTTTCAATGATTTGTAGTTTCACGTTAGTATTGTAAAATACCTTTACCTGGTATAAATAGGATGTATTTATCTACATTCGATATATCGCTTTGATTATTTCCGTTGGCAATAAATAGCATACTTCCACCCCAAAATTCATCCGATATTTCAGTGGTCCTCACACTAAAATAATAATATCTATATATCCTGTTTTCATATTATTTATACGTTATATATTGTCATCGATTCAGGCTATTAAATGATACTTAAATAGTAAATATGTGATATAACGAATTTCATTGTTAAAATTCCTAAGTGCCGGCTTAATTTTTAGTTTAGTTATATTATTCAACATTTCTTTTATTCACATAATAAGTACATATAAGGAATATGTCTATGTAATTGTCAGTGCTAAAAAGGCTTTTATGATTACAATGATATGGCGCTACAATCTCTTAAGAGGCATGATGGACTAAACACTGATTCTCCAGGAAACGATATTAAAAGTGAATCGCCAGAGAACCTCAAATAGTACTGATGAGAAGCCGTTAGTTTTTCAATCCATCTATAGAAACGGCCTAACTATATAATTTCCAGATACGCATATGGCCTTTTATTTGACCCCAAGTTCTACATTCTTACAAAACTATAGGTTTTATGGTCAAATTATAAATTTGGAAATAAGTATTACTGACGTTAATCGAAATATTCTACCCTCAGTTTTTTTAAAGAGGGCTTTTATTTGAGAATCACAATGTATACAACTAAATACACATTCTATCAACAGGAATTAGGCTGAAAATGCCGAATTATTATCGAAATTGAGCTTAAGGTTCTGAAAAAAGAACGACCTCTTAAGTTTGTGTGGAAAAGAAAAAAAGCATTACTCCTCAATTTTAATGATTTTTCTTCAATAACTTTTTAAATTATCAGGTCAGGAAAATAACACACCAATTTATTGGTCACAATGCAATTCGAATTTGTGGTAATGTGACTTTCACTAAAAATCATTAATACACGTTTTTTATGCCTCCTGTAATATTTATTCTGTGAGGGTTAATCCTTTTTACCTAAACGCGGTCGATAAAGAAACGTGGTAACTCACGTTTATAATGCATGGTATTTTGTAAGTTTTTCATTCTTGTAAAATACATATTTTAGAAGCGCTTATATCCATTCAATTATACTAAACATCTGGCCAACAAACAGTTTATCGTTTTGTTATAAGCGCCATCACGGTTTGCAATAACAAATTCGTTGTTACAAATTTGACACCCGTTCATTGTTACTGACACGTATGTGCTTTACGAAACCAAATACGTGAAATTCGCCTTTTGTTAAAGAAGGTTCTTTCACTAACCGACTGCATGGACAGTCATTTGGAAGTGACTCCCTTTTTGAACGAATTATTGAAGCGAACATTGCACATATTATAAGATTTACGTTGCGCTAATAATATAGAGCATCTTAATCGGCACGCATTATTATTGAAAAATACTGTACTCCTAAATTTAAAATTATTTTGATTATTCAGACTGAAGCTCTTAAAATCCATAGTATTAAAGTAAACTTGTAAATCAATACAAATCTTTTTCTTCTAAGCATTGAATATATATCGAATGGCTGACGGGCAACAAAGCATTCTCTATCAAATCACATTAAAGTAGTAATTTCTATTGAACATATTAAAGAAGTTATACAGTGTGGCCCTGATCTATCGTTCTAGCATTTATCATTATTTTTTTATGGCCCAGGCAAAACTGTTTATATTGATGTACCAAAACAAGTGATATTTTTTTGTCTTTGGTTTTTATTTTAGTGGGGTTTCAAAACGATGATTTGAAGTTCTACCTTATTGCTATCGTTCAATAGTTAACTAATTTTAGTGATAAGAAAGTATATATCCATAAGATTTTCATCCATCGCACGACTACATTGTCAGATTATTATAAATATATGTATGTGTGTATAGTACCATCTTTTCTATTGTTAAAATTTGATAAACTAACTTTTTTAACGCTGTATGGGTTTGCTTATTCAATTATTGTATAAAAGAATTTCATTAGGTAAATTTTACTTCAAATATTGTTCGCATATAATTCAAGGCTCTACGCTTAAAAGGATCTTTAAAATAAATAAGATTCAGTAGCGTAGCTGTCTCACAACGAACTCATGCAAAACATGAGGGCCCTCGCTGAACAGGAGGCTCTTAATCTGTGTACACTCAATATCCGATTTCATGTAAAATCACATTTTCATATAGACTCCACGTCCATAGACTAAAAATTTGTAAAAAGTGAAAATTTTTCCAAAGTTTAATCACAAAAATTTATGTATTCTAATATTTCAAATGATTCTCCTGTAAAAAGTCCGATGTGACTTAGGATATAATTTTGCAGTATAGTAACGATGTATAACTAATATGCACTGTCCAACGATAGTAATAAAAATGAGTCATACGCTAATGTCTCAATTTCTTGGCGCCTTAAGCCAACGACTTATAAATCATGTCTTGGAATCGAAATGTTTTATTACGAGTATGTTTATAGTTTGATGTAAATAACAGTAGGTACTAACACAAATGGGTAAATTTTGCATGAGAACCCAAAATTTCTAGTTACGCCACTGATAAGATTTTTTTACATTTTAATAAATATTGTTGTTGGTAGTTTTGAATAAGAATATTTTTGAGGACCGTGTTTTTTATTACAACGTTGTAAGTCAATAATTTAATTTGAATATTACGTTTTGGAAATTTTGTATTTATACATTTCAAGATGATATCAATAACGTTAGTTACTAGTTTTTTTTAAATGTATGAGTAGCTATCAGAATTTGATAAGGCATTATTATCAAATGATTAATCATTTAAATTGTGGACTAAATTTTAATTAATATTAATTATTTAACGGCTCGCAGATTTTACCATGTATATGGAATTTCATGAATGTTAAATGCTTCATTTAGTTGGTTCTCATCAGCATCGGAGTTAATTAAAATTTTTGTATAATAAATGATTGCGAATTGCAATTCCATTAATTGAGTTTTGACTAAACAATCCACGTATGTAATGCAATGAATTTGTTTAATGAACAAGCCTGTGTGTACTAACGAAAGATATTAAAAAAACAGATATAAGGACATTTAATAAAATAGAAATTTTACGAATATATCATTTGATTATTTAGTCTTGCACTATATAAAGGTTGAAACTATGTGCAACTTTGCATAAGAAAATATAATTAAAGTCTCGATACCAGTGTCATAGTAAGAAAATAGCCGTTAAAGTAGGTCTTTATATTAAATTTTACAGTATTGTAAGTATATTGTTTCAAACATTTATTTTGTTGTAAATAAAGCCAGCTATTTGTTTGGTAAATTTACCTTGTGTGAATAATATAATAATTCTTATATGAAAAAAAAACAAACATATAAAAGATACACACCAACTTTTTGAGAAATTGGACGGATATCATTTCTAAAAATACAGAGACCAGATGACGAATTTTTGATATTCAATATTTTATTGAAGCATACAAACGTGCTTTAAATGTGAAAAAATAAATTTTAACACGCGGTTTCAGTGGTAGGCTGAAAGGGCTCGCATGAGCTCCATGCTAAATTTGGCTTTGGCTGGCAAGTCCTTTGTGAAATCGATAAAAAAAAATAATAATGTTAAATCAAATCAGTACCCGAATATAATTTTATATTAGTAGATAGTGTATTACGCTTTTGATTGTTTTAATAATTTGATGGGTTAAAGTCAAACATCGTTATATACAAACATGCGTTTGTTTAATTTGTAATAATGTTATATTCTTGGTTACATAATTGTCAAACAACGGTACGTCAATCTTTTTTAGTTTCTTCTTAAAGCGTCTGTAAAGTTTTACGTTAATTACATAATGTTGCCTTTGTTTAATATCAAAAGACTGTGTAAGCTATTAGCGTTCTTGTCACAAAAAAATCAAATTATAACATTTGAGCATTGGGTTTTAAATAAACATCTCCTTTGTTGAGTTTCAAGAAAACAAAAAAGCCCTGTAAAGTTGCACTTTTGTAGATGGCGTTGTTTGACTTTAATCCCTCGAGTTATTGCGTATAATTATCTAGATTCCTCTTTCCTAAAAACACCGTTAAACAATGAGCGAGCCTTTTTTCAACGCATCGGTGCCCCACCCCTGTATTTTTTTCTTAAATAATACATACATTTGACATTACTTCAATTCCTATTCACTACTTGAAAGTATACAAATAGTGGAGAGGTACAAAAAGTACAAAATTAATATTTCGTATTGATAAAATATATTTAAAAAAACTGTGAAAACAATCTTCACACTGTGCAGATCCATATGCTTTGTTTAGGAGCGTACATGATTATAAGAAGATTTATAACATATTTATATGATACAAAATATGAAGCCGACATGATCATTGGAAAAGCCGTTTATTGACTGTTAATGTGGGTGAATATTGAATATAATTCACTACAAAACGTATCCGAAGTACTTCATACAAAACTATATATTGTAAATAGCAATTATAAGCCATTATTATTGTGTTTTTACTCCCAAGGTATACGAGTATATTATGAACGAAATTGTTTAATACTTCTTCATAGTACTCGTATGCACTGAGAAGGTTTACCGCTTTGTTATAGTAAATACGCACAGTTAAGTTTGCTCAAAATAGTAAGAATTTAAAATAAATCTTTTGGTAGATTATTTAATATAACAGCTTTGTTTAAATTGCATATATTTTCCGCTCGTAGTCTTAAACCACAAGCAATAACTTACTTTGTAATGGAACAGGTGTTTTAAGATAATTGAATACGTACACTAACATAAAAACGCTATTTAAAACTATTTATTCACGCCATACCATTACAGGAATAGATTTATTACTTCTCTCCTTATGGTTCGGAAATATAACTGCGGTATTAAAACTTTATTTTCAACTCATTATGAAGCTTTTTGCGGAACAAATAACTATGTACAATAAAGTAAGCTTTGTAATAGTAGCTTTTATGTAAAGTTGGGCTGAGATTAATGTTTGAGAAATATTACACTTAATTTAATATGGATACGTAGCTTAAGTAATGATTTTATATCATTAGTTTATATACATATTGATTAGCTAATACGATTCTGCCCGTTTGTCTACATAACTACGACTATATAAAGCGATGTGTATAAGAAAGAATTGTTGAAATATATAATACAAATATCTATTATAAGTAGGTACTTTAATATTTAGAAAAGAAAACCAAAGATTTGGATATTTTTAGAAATTTTCGTAAATATTTGACCCGATGATGTACATATAACAAACATTACAGGAGATGCAAAAATGTTTAGTTTGAGAATTTTAATGTATGAATATTGAAACTTATATATTCTGAACCCGAATGAATTATTACGCTATATCATTACTAGCAGAAGAAAACTAGACCAACTACTATAATATGATTTTACATGTAACAATACCATCGAAACCAACGGTACCCAACCTTTTTGAGGATGAGAGCTACTTTTAATTTTAGTATTCATGTCGGACGACTTCTAACAAGAATCGTATAAGAATTGTTCGTATAGCCAATTTTTTAGTACTTTAAATTTTAAAATGTTTATTTAAAAGACCATTTTTTTAATAAACCGCTTCATTAACGACTAACTACGAATCTAGTAAAATAGATTTGTTCTATGACTGTGATATTATTTTTTTCATCCATGATTGTAAATTTAAATGTTTTCAAAAATTCACAACCCTAAATGGGATCGACCAAATTTTGCTTTGCGATCGACGGGTAAGGAACCCTTGATCTAAACATTCACAATATTACTATACATACATAAGTATTTATTTTATTTGATTTATTTCTTAAAATATACTACTACAGTACAACGATATATCTAACCAACCAATTTGGTAAAAATCATATTATTGTTGATTCAAATCACAATATCTAATGACAAACATATTTACGAGTTTATCACACAAAAGAAACTATTTATAATTTCATCGTACATCATATTCTATACAGTTTTTGTGCTCCCTGTAAAATTTCTATGGTTCTACGGTTACGACATATTGCTGTTTGTCAAACGATATTTATCTAATAATCGATCAATTATCGAATGAATTGCATTTCCATTCATTATTCGTCTGACAATTCCAACATTCTTTCACTATTCCAATTTAGGTCAAAATTGTTTATCATACGGTAATATAGTGAAACAAAATATTCTATTTAATTTTTAAGTTTTTGCTAACTCTTCGTTCAAAACCTGCTGTCACAACACATTATAAAATAGTCTATCATATTAATCATATTCAATCCAATTAGAATACATTTGGAGACGGTCCTATTACTTTGTAGAAATAAATAGCCAATTTTGAGTCATGATTTCTTATGCATTTACTTACTTAAATATTAATTTCAGATAAAAAAAATTCAATAAGACAAATTAAACACTAAAATAGTATATGCATAACAGTAAAATAATATTCCACACTTTTTTGCATTTTTGTGTAAATTGTATATCATTGACCGTTTACTAAGATAACATTTTAAACTTAATCTATAAATTCATTTACAAGCACATTAAAAATAGAACAGTTAATCCGAGTGTTTTTTGTAAAAAAAAACATTAAAAATTAATCTCTGCGCCAATTTCATTTACACGAAAGAGCCTTGATTAAAAAAAAGCCTTGATAAGCTCTTCGTCACGTCCTAAAGAGCTTTGAAGTATTCGTCAAGTGAAATCCTTTTTTTTGTAGCTCATAAAAATACGGCCCTTACAGTGTAGGCGCCAATGTGGACTAACCGGAAGATTCGAAATTCGAACAATAACTTCTTCCGCCAACAAAAAGAATTGCGCGGGCGGATATAGGCACTTAACCGCCCGTTTGTGGTTGGCTGTTTAATTGATTCAAGTACAGAGTTTTATAAACTCTTAGCAGTAATCAATTTAATTTTACTCAAAATGTATGTCTTGAACGTCAAAAAAATGCTATATTTATTGTCATTTTTGTTACTATAAACAGTTGAAGAAATATCAACGGTTTTCGTGAGTACCAACTACTCTTACAGTGTACTATCAACGGTTCGAAATAGAATGTCAACCATTACAAAGGATTTTTTATATTATCGATCTGTAAGAGGCTAGGATTTCATCAATTGGCATAAGGCAATAAGTATGATTTATTTCAGGAATATAGGTATAGGCAAATGTTAGTTTTTTTTTTCATTTTAGTGGAAATATGTAAGTTTTTATCGGTCCGACTTGAGAGATGTTCAAACTTTCAAGAACAGTTTTGACGCAGAATCATAAAGATAAACTTTTCGCGTTGTAATTTATTGTTCAAGCAGGGCACAGAAGACTTAAAAAATCTAAACGGTAAAAGTGGAAAAATCTTGAATTATAAATAAAGATATCACCTTGACTTTTAGAGAATTTGTTGTCAGGCTTATTAATCAAATCGAAAAAATAGTGTGATATAAAAATAAAGATCATAGTGTAACTATAAACCACACCATGCATTCATTACGAACGTCTATTAGATTAATTTAAGTTTGAATTCTGTTTTTTTTTTTTAATAATAAATAAAATAAATTAGTATATTTTTCATTTAAA
>JAPMAG010001413.1:0-12487 GCA_036584685.1 Rhyacophila sp. Rhy_31_5
CAACTATTGTAATTAGTAAGTATTTCAAGGGATGTTAACTTTACGGTATTTTCAAAATTTGTGCACCGAGTGTATGAGGCGTTTCATAACAAAACGTCGCATTGATAGGATGAATAGCTAATGAGAGTCTTTTCTCTCTGTCTCTCTCTGTTTCTCTCTCTCGATTTTTTATATTTTTATTACTATGGTTTACGATTAAACCATATACCATACGGTCTAAGTAAGATATATGTATAATAAAATCACGAGTGACAAAAAAAACTTATTGTATTTTTATTGTCGAGCCGGTGACCTTACACAATTGTGACTGCACGTATGTGGTGGGAAGTTTCAAACATGTTCGTTCAGATTGCAATAATAAAGTGATTTCATGAAAAACTGATATTAATATTTACATCATTTTTTGTGCATTTTCTACCAGTAAAAATAAAACTCGAAGCTTATGTCGAATAAAAAAGTAGCAAAAAATAAGGTCAGTATAAATGCGTAAATATTATTTCAGGAAAAACAAGTTTCCGTCCATTTTTCAACGCTAAGCTGGCAATTTTTCACATGGTTGCGTTCACGCTAGTTACCGCCTGAGTTTTATAAAACTTGTAGCAGATTAAATAACTAAGCAGATGGGTTTGGTTGCCTATGTCGCTCTTAATGACCATTAGTTAGACGTTTGTGAGATCATCGGTTAAGCGTGAAGGCAAGCAATCACTTGTACCTTTTACAATACTGTTTTTACAGTTTTATAAATATTACATAAATCTATAAATATGAATTCACAAAAATGACAAGTAATGTTATCATTTTATGATAATTAAAGTGTTGTATAACATTTATCACTAGCTAAAAATACCCAGTAATCGTTGCATTATATTATCATTATGCGTATTTACTTGTATCGATAATATTCACTGAATCATGTAAAGGTCACTGCTTATACGTACATGCGCTATTTTTTACTTTATTACCGAAAACATATATCTGGTTATATTATTTGTATATATCATATTTTTAATGTGTAGAAAATATATTTTTAATAAAAAATTAAACACAATTAACTTACGCTGCATTTCTATATCAGAAGAATTATTACAAAAATATAAAAACAAAGGCGTTTTTTTTGTTCTTTATTATTTTATCGATTTACATACTGTATTTTTTTTAATTATTCTAATAAGTTAAAATTTGTGTCTTCAAGCTCAATAGCCATTTTAAAAATATACATGATCTTTTCAAGTATATTATGATCGAACAATAGAATGAAATTCATATCCAATGGATTTTCAAGCTAAAAATATTTACAGTAATGTTGACTACAAACCACATTCATTGTACATTCAGTGATTTGAGATAAGAGTAATTAACAATTAAGCATAGAATTTGTATATCGAATATACTGCGCTTTAAAACGAAAGTAGTAATTATTTTAATCTATCACAAATAATTTAATGAATAGATGTTTCTAACTTTTGTTCTTCGTAAAGTATTACAAAGACAATATTTGCACAGTAAAAATCCATACATAATATTGGATAGGAATCTATATAAAAGATAAACAAAGGTTCTAAATTACATATTTTTAGAAGCACTGATGAAGCACCGATAGATTTTAACCAATAAGCATTTGTTGAAATTGATATACATTCCACCTATTAAGATATCGTAGAGGAAATAAATAATATAAAGTGAAGGAGATAAAGAGCTGTGTTCAACAATTTCAATAATTATTTAAAAAAAAAATGAAATAATATGATCAAAACAATTATCTCAACTTGATAAAAAAGGTAACAAATTATTCAAAAAAACGTTATTGTAAATGAATTCAACTATTCTGTAGAGAAATACAAAAGTAAATCTCTTTTATGTATTTCATCAACTGTCATGACTGTCAAATAAACTATACAGATTTTTTTATTCTCACTTAACATACACGTGCACAAAATTTATTGCACAAAACAATTATTATATCGACGCATTCCTGGCAGAAGATCGTAAGCGGCAATAGGAAGATTTCCGTTTTTGTTATCGAATCCGTTCAAAATGAATATCTGCACGGTCCCCACGGTATCAAGTTTTCATCGATTCGTATCTAAAGTTACAAAATAATATACACACGTTCATAACTTTAAATTTATTTTATATTATAAAATAACCTTGTAACCTTAAATAAAAACCTCCTCCTGTTAAATGAAGTTTTTACGCTTACAGCCTTCTGCCAGGAATGGGTCTATTTAATTACAAAAATTTTTGTAAATCTTTTATTACATAATTTAAAAAGGACGTATGGAGAGCATCATTGTCTTCTTTATTATACTGAAAAAAGTCTGAAAAGAGAATAAATAAAAGGTTTTTAAGATATTTAGCGCAAAAATGCCAAAAATAATGTCTTAAGGTAGCTTTCGAAAATTTCTGTTTGTTATCAAGTAAAAAATATGTAATTTCAAAGCGTAGGTGTGTTCACTAGAGATTTTATAATACAGGCTCGAAATAATTACAATTTCAATTTTGAGACTAGTATAATGGACTTTTACAAAAAGTTAATTTTTGATTCAACTTTGATAGATTGCGACAATAAAAGTTTTACTTAATGTAAAAAGAAGGGTTTCGTAAAGGTGATGTAAATATTTAAGGTGACGGTTGTAGATTGTTTGTCGTAGTATCGGAGATTTATCTGAAAGAATAAACGGCAATAATATAACCTTAATAAAATAGCACGTTTTATTACGCATACAAAATAAATTGAGTGGAACTTATTTCATCAACTTGCCAATGTTGTTTAGGAGAAATTAAATTGACTAATCAAATTACCAATTTCTACCTTATTTTTCCAATATCAAATTATTTATGGTGTGATAAATTTGATTAATTTTAATTAACATCAATACTTTTTATCAATGCTATTTTATTTTTAAAAAATACGTATTTTTGTTACTTTACAAGCTTTAACATTGAAAAAATCCTTAGGCAGCGCATCAAATAAAGACAAATATGGTGTAACAGTTAAAATTAATTTCGGCAGTTATAACACATTTTATTGTGAATCATCAATTAGTTGAATCTGTTGTAATAGACAAAACTGTTTTGTAATTGGTTTTATGAAAAAAAGTATTAAAATGTGCTAATATTTCATAGCAATAATTTGCAGTAAACGATATAGTTTAATAATATATATTGGTTAAAGCCAGGGTTTTTCAAACTTTCCCAGTTATGGAACACTAAATAAATTATGATACTTCAACTGAACACTTTGTTTATTTTGCAGGGTCGGTAATAGCACATAATAAATAAATTTTGCGGGATTTAAAACAATTTCAGATTTTCACGGAACACTTATTAACTTTTCGTGGAACACCAATGTTCCGCGGAACATAGTTTGGGAAACTCTGACTTAAGCTATACAAATAAAAAGTGTATATATGCAGGATGTATGCGTATGATTTTGCTTTTATTTTACAAAATATCAACAAAATACTATTGAAAAGAATTACGTGTATAAAACTTAGAGAATAATAATACTTACCACACAATATTTAACAGCGTCTTATTTTTGTCTGCCTAAATAATATTCGTTTTCAAATAATTCAACCTTTTAATTGGCACCCAACGTTGCCTGAAGTTAACAACTTCCGTTGTTTCTTTGAAGTTAATAAATAAAGATTTTGTACATTGCCAATTAAGAAATCACCCTGAGAATAATATTCGAGCTGAATATTTTGGTTGACAACTGTATATACCCGAGAGGAATGTAATGAAAAACGATTTATTTTTTTAGGATGAAAAACGTTAAGTATTATATTCATGCCATATTACTGTATACGTTTGTTAGTAGAAACTTCGTAAATTTTACGAATAGCATATACAGTATAAGAATAAATACGACAAAACATATTTTTGCCTTTTCGTCTCACTCGACATTCACGACGTGAAGAATAAAAAAATAATAGTTTTCTATTATTCTTCTTCAAGCTTGCTACGTCCCTTAATTGGAGCATATTATTGTCGCCAGTTAGTCTTTTTGAATCCTCCCATGTTATGCTGGCGTCCCGTAACTCCGCCATATACATCCTATATATGGTGTTCAGTGGTCTCCCAAGACGACGGAGTCATGTTGGCTTGAAAAATAGGCATGCCCGGCTGAAACGTAATTCAGGCATTTTCAACACATAACTAAGCCAGGTTCCAACATCACATTTTCACTCTACATGGTCCGTTCTCTTATCACATCATTTTGCGCATAGTGATACCACCGCACTTCCAGAATTCACCGCAAACATTTGTTTTGAACCTCAATAAACAGTTGTTTTGAGACTTTGTAAGGTGCAACGATACGCTACTAGGACCTCCATACTACTCGCATTATAAATATCTATAAAGTAGTTTGCTATTATTATATTTCAATTAAATACTGTCATATTTTATATACAGGTTTAAGTCATCTGTATTAAATATAATTGTGTGTTCAATATGTTATCTTGAACGAAGACTATTGCACATTTTATATAAATAAGTGTAGTTTTTTAACTATATATGATATTTTATTAAAAAAAAGATACTCAAAAATGCAGTTCATATTAATTAAATTGCACATTTACATTGTTTCTTATTACTATTAGGTACTATTGAGGGAATTCTAATATTACGTACTTATAAAATAATGAAAAAACGTGGCTCTATTTTATTTTTAATGACTGTAGCAATAATATAACACTTGATTTGCACAAACTTAATGAAATTTGCAGATTTTTAATATTTAAATACCACAGCTTTATTATACATTTATTGTCCAGCGCCAAGAAATGAAATAAGACAAAAAGGAAGAAGTGATGGGTACAAATAAACAAAACGAATATTTACATAATATAAGACATTGGCCGTGATGAGGACAAAAAGCGGTATATGCATCAAATATCGAAGGCGTAGGGTAATGCAACGCCTATGACTGAAAATCCTCGTCTCTTACGGTTAATAGCTAATCTACCAAATACAATCCAAAATAGAACATTTTTAGGTTTTAATAAAGCGATAGAAAGAAAACATTTTTTTAAATATTCACATTGATATGGTGATTTCAGGGGTTGATATATTGCAAAAATTATCAATACAATGATAATGGAAATTAAATAAAACACAATTAATGATAAAAAAACTAAACTAAATACGTATGCTAAAAATGAAAAGTATTTCTTTATCTATCAAAATATATTCCAAAAAATATAAATGATACCTGCTATAAAGTTTGTTTGTTTAACTAAATAACGCAATAAATCTGTTTACATGTAAAATAAAAAAAATTTCCCTAAATTTAATATTTCCTGGTTTTACTCCAGAAATGTGTGCACAACATGATAAATGCGCATATATATTATACAACCAAACTCATAAGGTGCTTGACAGACGTTATCAATCTCAGTGATATTTTCAAACATTCTTATGTAAATATCAATATGATTTAAATACTACTGAAAAAATATCTTTATAAAAAATACGTATAATTCATAATAATATTTTGTACATATTAGTTGATTTTGTTAATAGTTAAATGTTAAGTACTATATCAACCGTGTTTAGGTAAGAGGGATTAACCCTCAAAGAACAAATTTTACAGGAACCACAAACAACGTTTTTTAAAGATTTTTAGTCAAACTCACATTAAAATAAACTTGAAGTGCATGATGACCAATAAATTGATATTCTATTTTCTTGATCTAATAATTTAAAAAGTTGGTAACAGAATATCATTCAAATTGAGAGAGAATGCTTTTTTCCTTTCCACACAAACTTAGTAGGGCGTTCTTTTTTCAAAATCTAAAGCTGAATTTCGCGGCATTTTCGGCTTGATTCCTTTCGACAAAACGTTTATTTAATGGTATACATTCTGATTCTTAAATTTAAGCACTTTTCAAAATACTGAGGGCTTAGACTTTTTCTTTTAATAGAGTTGATATAATATGAAATGAATCTAAAACTGATAATTGTAGTTTTCAGCGTCGAAAACAACGTTATTCATATATGTTTTATTAATTTTTTACCTGAATTAGTATTATATTCAGAAAACATATACCATAAAATAACATGTAAGCCGTTAAAAAAATACTATTTTATACGTGAATTGTGTAATATAACGTCGGTTACTTGAATATCAAAAAAACTAATCCACTATTGCGATATCATAACCTAAAAAACCATAATACTTTTTTTTTGAAACTCGGCTTTGAGCATTTTTGATGATATTACGATAAAAATATTTTGGTAAATTGTTACAATTATAATGATAATGTAAACATATATAGAAATCAGCAAAAAGCGGCGAGGAAAGCTGCTTCTTATGTCGAATATTAACATATGAATTTATGGGTTGACTGAAAGCTCTTTTTTCATAAAAACACAATGGAACCACGTTAGCTTTCGATCACATATGTGGATGCTTTAAGAATGATTTATCATCTGAAATACATTTTCATATTTCTATGGCATATATGAATGTCATGGTATAAATATTTTTATACTCTCATAAAGTATATTTTTTATCTTTATAGCATTACGTTGTGTCAAATAAATAATTCAGTTAACGTTTCTGGCAGAATAACTTTACGCTAGTTATATGGGCCTTAAACTATCGCGAGCGTAATAATTGAAATGTTTATTTTCACAAATAATGAATGATGCGAGAAAAATAGAAAATATAAAAGGCCATTAAGTGAGTAAATGGGCTTTAACCTAACACCATTCAAAGCAATTAATTATCTCATAACCGTGGCGAAACGTGCTGAGAGCATTCAAATACTTTTCTATCCTTTTGTCGCCGAGAAAAAGTTTTGGCGATTAAGAAAACCATATTAAAAGCTTAAGTTTTGTATTTTTAACACAATATAGCAGACTTAAAAATACATTAGCTATGTAGACGGAGAAAAATTATATATTTTTTTTTTACCTCACCGTTGCCAATAATTTATTATTCAGTTTTGGTGAAATTAGAGAGTTATATATTTAATGAAAGTTTCTCTATATGAACACGTTTTGTTTTATTTTCACAGATTTTTTTTTCAAATAATGTAACAACGTTTTTCAAAAAGTTCACATTACTCGATGCTACTACACAATTTGATATCACACTGTTTTTATTATTCTTCTCTTTAAATTGTTTTTTTTTAATTGTAAGCTTTCAACAATGCCGATTTTTTTTATTACTCATAAAACTCTCGTAATCCTGTTTCTTCTTTTAGTTCGATAATATCATTTACCAAAACATTATTTTTGTTATCTTATATAAAATCTTTTTTAGTCAGTTTATTACAATATTAACAAAGTTTGCTTTGCTTAATCAAAAGTTTGATCTCAAAATACTCATAGTAAACGTCCTGAAATCGTAAAAATATTTTATTTTACTAAGGTTTCATTTTATTGAATAAGGAAGATATCATGAAAATATAAAAATAATGTTCTCCAATATAATTATTTTTAAATAAAAATGATATAAATATGCGATAAAAATACTTAGTATTACATTGTACTGAAATGCTTCGATAATATAAATTGAATGTTTCATCCAATTCCACAAAAAGTCATATATTAAAAATCCTTGGCTGTGGAATTCATTAAAACTAGGTTTAATAAATAGTGTTTTTTTTATTATTTATTTAATTTTCGCAAACCAATATTCATCTACTAAATATAATCAGAACTTTTTATTGTGCATATGGATTTAAAAGTAAATTTCAAATATTATGTGCAAATGATACGTTAAAACTATAAAAAACAAAAAAAATGGAAAAACCACTTTTTTCGATGTCAAATATGTTTTTGAAAATGTTGTTTAATGGTTTTTGTTGAGTTTTCAATTTAATTAAGAAACACATTCTTATGTTCAAAAGATAAATTAGAATATGAAAACAAGTTGCTTTTGTATTTAATTATTATTTTAAAAGTAATTTATAGACAATTATATAACTAAATAAAACGAAAAATACTCTATAGTCACCGAAACTTTGTAAATATTCATTTTATAATTACTGTTGTGTATGTGGTCGCCTTCAATTGTATTGCGTTGTACTAAATATAATAATCCTGGCTTACAACTCAGTTACTCAGCAAAATCATTACCTCAACGCTTGTATGCAGTATAAGATAACTTCATTAATTATTCATACTGTTCAGATTAATGGAATAGTAAATAATCATGTACAATACCACATTACCTGTCATTCATATTAGACAGTATGTCTAAGGCTTGTGATATCTTATTAGCGAAGTAAAAACGTGTTTATACAAAATTGAAGGTCGTAGATACACGCGGTTAAATATGTAATTTATGTTTGAATGAAGTTATAATACTATAATACTGTAAATGTTTTTTATTCAATATGGGTATAATATTTTTGGCAGTATAGTTACGAGTATTATGACAAATATGTATGATAAATAACTACTATAAATTATTTGTATGGGGTTCGTATTTTAGAAATATGTTTATATGCAAGATAAAATAAGAATATCCAATATTATATTTGAATCGAATCGCGAATAATGAATATCCCTGTAATGAAAATACTATAATTATTTATTTTAATAAGTCAGCTTAACTACGTGCCGAGAATACCTTGATCGCATAGCATGGGCATGTCTCTTCTTTAAGCCAATTATATTCCGTCTGGCCGTTGGATATCAGCTAGAAGATACATAATAAATATGGCCTAGCTACAAGATACCGACATGGCACGAGAAGATACGAAAAGACTAACCGGAGACAGAGATTCAAGAAAACAACTTATGATGTCAACATGTTCCAGCCGAGAACTGAGATACAGTTTTGTAAAATATCTTATATCAGCTTTGGAATATTTTTTACGATGAATCCAAAATGGAATGTCATTAAATTAATATAATAACCCAGTACACATATCCGTATATTTCTGTAAACAATATTTAAAAAAAAAATCAAGATCGGGTTGTAAATGTAAACAAAAATGGTTATTCAATTTAACATTGCTTAACTTTATTAAGACAAAAGGGCTTAGCTTTCAGTTATTTGAAAAGTGATTTTATTTGAGAACCACAATGTACACAACAAAATACATCTTCTGTTAAAAGGAATTGAGTGGTAAATTCCGAATCAAATCAGCTGAAATTCAGCTAAAAAATTTGGAAAAAAGAATGATTTACTAAGTTTTTATGAAAACAAAAAACGAAATAACCCTAAATTTTAATGATTTTCCTTTAGGAACCTTTTAAAGTATCGCACAAAGCAAATAAAATTCCAATTTATTGGTCATCATGTATTTCAAGTTTGTGTATTAACATTTTGGTGACTTTGACCAAAACTCGTTGAAAATTCTTTGTTGTGCCTCCTGTAAAATGTTTTTGTACGCGTTAATCTATTTTACGTAAACACGGTCAAAGTATGAAGTAGAAGATAAAAATATTTTGTCTTCAATATAAGTCATAAGAGACAACAGCAAAATTTATCAGCAAATATGCACATGGTCGAACGATTTGTAGAAATATTATATAATATGTGAGGATGTTATTTTACTTTTTTTTAATTCCATATACACTTTTAGATATAGCGTATGGGATATTCATGGTGTGAAGATTTTAACAGTTATTTTTGCGAGTAATGATTGTTAATTATTTGCTCAACCATCTCGGGTTCATGCCCTGGCTACAATGTAAATGATTAAACATTTCAAAAAAACTGCTTACTAGACTTACGCGCTATCCACTAGGCTAACAAACTAATTGATTGCATTTTCAGTTTATTTACAAACGCTGATATAATAATTTCATTATCTTAAGAATTTGTCAATTTCATTTTTAGAAAAGATTGTAACAATTGGTATATGAAACATATATTGAAAAATACATAATATTAAAATTATACAAAATTCGATTTTTGTTTTGTCACATCTTTTTAAAATAACTTTTGACACCTGTGTAACCATACAGAAGTTTCTATTGTTTAGTCTAATTTCCAGATAGAAAAATAATTTACGCTGGGTGAAGTTCGATTGAGAGTCTAGTTAAATTGAAGAAAAACTTTAAATTGGATTTTGGTTTGAAATGTATAAAAACTTTGTCTAGTCTACAGTTACTATTTTTGGTGGTTGTGCTGAAAAAGTTCTATCTCAACACTTGTATATACTTAACAAAAAGTCTTACAGCATCGATTCAATACCTGTTATTAATATTGAATATGAATAAATATTTAATGAATCATCTTTTTGAAAAAAGAATATTCGCATTTTCTTTAAAAAATACACCATATAAATACAAAGAGAAGAAAAACATAAACATGTCACGTTTTTGCTTTCTTCTATTGTTAAAAAAAAATTGATTAGAGTGCATTTAGTAAGAATTTTTATGAATGTAATAAATGATAAAAATAATAATACAGTTTTGATACTTGTTTCCACAAAATATATTTCATTATATCATATTTTTCATCGGATATTATTTTACTTTTTACATTCCAGATTTAACTTTAATTTCGTACATAATAGGTTATTATTATAGTTTTAATTCTTTTTTCTCTTGGCTTAAAAGCTAACTGATAGATCACATGTATTTATGATTTGCTATTAGTCTTTCAGTGTAAAAATGTCATGATAGTGCTCTTTTTAATCATTTTAAGAGACTTACAATGTTGTAACAGACGAAATATATGTACAAAAGCTGTATTATAATTTTAAAACAATATATATTTTGACAAAATTGACAATAAATAATAATAATCTTAATAGAAGACTTTATATAAAAATGAAAGAACTACAAAGTTTTTTGTCATATTTTCAGTTCTAGGTGCTTTTATTTGCTTCAGTAAAAATAATTCTCACTTTCATTTTAGAGACTACTTTCTTTTATAGGCCTAATTTTTATCCGTGTGTTTAAATTCTCTTGTTTTATATCCCATCAAAAAGTAACACATTACATACTTTCTTCTGTGGCTCGTATTCTAACATATAGTGCACATAGTCCGTAGAAATAGTTCCGGCAATTTTATTTCAAACTGAACGCTTAATCTATTACTTTTACACAAGACTTCATCTGAAATTATACTTTTGTTATCAATTTGTTCGTGTTTTTATAATTAATATAACTTATACATATATTACGTGGACCAATAAGTAATGAAGCATTTTCGGAAAGTATAGTTCCAGATTAGTTTTTTTCAGTCCTTCGACGTAGAAAGACATGTTTAACTATTTTGTGTATCGTGAGAAGTCAATCTTAGTTTTGCAAAGAAAAAAAAAATTTTACGTGTCTCTTTAATAATGATGGAAACACGTCTTCTAGAAAAAACATTTGTGCAGCTCTGTGTTGTTTCAGTTTTGCGCCAAAAACAAACGCATCGGTGGCAATAAGAAATATTTGTGACGTTTATGGCTCAAAAATGTCAGATTATTCAAAAAAATTGAATTTAGCGATAATAATTTAAAAAATAAGCCTCAAAGTTGACGTGGCCGTAAATGCATGAAACAGCCATGAAAGAAGAAATTGAAAAAATCCGACTCTTAGTATCGAAGAAATCGGTACTTTATGGTCGACAACTCGAAAATATTTTTAAAAATGGGAAAGATTCAAAAATAAGACGTTTGGGACCTCCATATGTTCACTGAGAGCAGTAAAACCATGAGACATGGTATTTGTGAGTTACTGAATAAGAAAGAAAAGTTGCATCTATTTCTGCAAAATTTAATCACCGGAAAGAAGAAATGGATACTCCATTCAAAAAACAATGATTAAATCGAGAACAAAAAGCAAATTCGACTTCGAGAGCTGGATTATATCCAAAACAAGTCTTACTTTGTGTATGACGGGACGCAAAAGGGATTATTTATTACGAAATATTGAAATAACGCAAAACGGTGACATCACAAGTGTACTGTGACCACACAGAACATATAATAACTGTGACAATTAGATTGCGCAAGTGTTAAGTTGGGTGAAAAAAGGTCGGTTTTAGTGAATAGAATCGAAAACATTATCTTTTTGTATAACAATACGCGCCCACATGTGGCCGATTTGATACAAAAAAAATGTATTAGGGTTGAAAGTTTCATTGCATCCAGCTTATTTTCGGGACCTGGTTCCATCCGATTATCACCCTTTTCGATCATTGGAACATTATTTACGTGATAAATATTTCAAAACGGAAGATGAAATAAAACCGACCCATTCAAATTTTATTGATTTTAAACCTACATTTTTTTTTCATAACGGCATTTTAGATTTACCTAATAAATGGCAAAAGGCCATTAAAAATGATGGAAATTATTTTGTATCAATTATATTTCATAAATTATTAGATATATGAGTTAGGTTTCATTAAAAAAATGCGTCATTACTTACGGGTCTTTTTTTAACCATATTCGCTCCAAAAGCATATAGATCATTACAATGTGAAGATTGTTTTCATAATCATTTCAGGTTCGTTCCTCTTTAAAATACAAATGGATAAGCATTTAAAAAAAAATTGCAACCAGCCCGGGCTTGAACT
>JAPMAG010001414.1:2079-12486 GCA_036584685.1 Rhyacophila sp. Rhy_31_5
TCACATGCCGTTCCTTCCCCTCAATGCAACACCCCCCTCAAGTCTGTACTCTAGATATCTCCCCCATTTTATACCTCTCGCCACTTTCATGTCTTTAGCATTTTATTCGAAGGAAAGTTTTCACATTACTTGAATTCTGTATGAGAAACCACTGTTCGCCGGGAAATAATGCTGTTATACCCTGCAAGCGTAAAATTATACAGAAAACTTCGATTTAATACG
Source organism: Rhyacophila sp. Rhy_31_5 (assembly GCA_036584685.1). Classification (NCBI taxonomy): domain Eukaryota; kingdom Metazoa; phylum Arthropoda; class Insecta; order Trichoptera; family Rhyacophilidae; genus Rhyacophila; species Rhyacophila sp. Rhy_31_5. The sequence continues at coordinate 2,302 of JAPMAG010001414.1, forward strand.
TGAAAAAATATTTATTAAGTAAGTTTCGTGATATGAACGCCCTCCGGCAGTCGTATAGACTGGTAATATGATTCGATCATTGTCTTTTTTTGCGAGAAAAAACTTATCAATTTCAAGTGATCGTAAATTGTAATGGAAATTTTCACTCAGGGAAAACTAGATACATAAAAATATTATCATTTTTATACTTTAACAATATTATTCCAAAGACGGGAAAACAGTTTTTTCCATGCACTGAATAATATTTAAGCAAGTATTCTTTTCTCGTTACCAGCGTATTTTTTAACATAATTCAATTATTTACCATCTTTACCAGAGTTGAGGAGTCGGTTCAAAATTTACCAACTCCGACTCCGATTTTTATTTGAAGGGTATGTTCTTAAAATTTGGTAACCTATAATGAGATAGTTCTATAATAATCACAGTTGAAAGTTTTTTTACTTATTTAAAAATATATTGAAAAAGTAAGTAGGGGGTTGCGAAGATTACTTTTTAGGTACCTATGATTTTTTCTAAAAATATAAATTTGAATGAGGAAATGTTAAATGACTAATAAATAAGCTAAAACTTGAATAAAATATAATTCTAAATAAGTGTAGATTACCAACATTCTACATAATACCCTTCATTTTATTTTATAATTTGCGACGTCTATCTAATTTATTTATATTGTCTTTTTATTGTCTATCAGTTTATTTACATTGTTTTAAAATGTAGTGAAGGTAGATGATTTTTATAATTTAGTGTAAAATTTATATTCTTTTATGGTCACCTACTAAATTGTAAAAATAAAAATAGATAATAATAAAAGCGTATCATAAATTGTGTTGACTTTCAATCATTAGTTAAAAGCCATTGTGTTAATAAAATAAAAGAATTATTTATACTTAATTTCATAGCATATATTTATTTCGCAATTCGTTGGATAGTGATACCATCCCATGAAGCTCTGCTATGGGAGTGGTTAAATGAAATCAGATATTCTTCCGTGTGATGTCAGGAAGGCGGCCGTGCACAATCGTCGCTGCAAATACTGGTGAGTAAGTAGTGGGGAAAAAGCGTATATTTATGAAAAATCAAAAACAGTATCGTTTATTATAATATTTTTATGGAAATATTTGTATAAAACTCATTGATTAAAAGCAATGAAAATCTGAGGATCATTTTTCATGATCATCGAAATATACAATTGTTTTGATCTCTTGGAAAAAATATATTTTTACATTCGCTAAAATTTGTAATCAATAAATACTCAAAAACATACCTCAGTGTCAATACGTATGATAAAGCCTTGTTGTTTTAAAAACATTATTTCCCATATTTATTTAAATTATGATTAAATTTGAAAAATCTGTAGAAGTTTTATTTAAAAAATATTAATTCAGATAATTTTTACTATCGATAAGTAAAAATAAAAAATACTTATTTTAAGTACTAAGAATGGAAATATTGATATTTTAATTTCTACAATGCCATTATGTATATAATAGCTGTACTTGGGACGGAAACTATACTAAGTAAAAAATGGCCGGTAGTTTATTTTATTTGTTTTGAAGTTATTTTTTTTTTATGAATAAATACACCATTTTTCTTTACCTTTTATCTAAAACAGTTTGTTTGACTGTATCCTACTGATTTGGATCTACTTTTATCAATTTAGTACCGTCTGCGAAATCATTTTAAAATGCAATTACCGTAATTACATATTCAGGATGTATACTTCATTCATCGCTCGCAAGATGTCTATGCTCGGTCAACACACGTGAAGTGGTTTGTATGATATACATTTTTTTCATAAATTAAAATATCGTAATTTTTTTTTTTTGATTGGATTTTCGACTAGAATAAAATAATTTGATGTTTTTATAATGATGCAGTTTTTGAGAAAATTGCACCATAATACGAAAAATATATTCAAATTATTTTAGTAAGCAGTTAAGATTTTTTTGTTATATAAATCAAAAATTTCTGAGACATCTTCAGTACATTACCATATATAGTTTGAGGTGAGTGGTGTAGAAAGTTGGTAAACCACACTTAGGTAGAATTACATTTTATTCATTTTTAAATCTATTTATTAACCATTTTACAATTTCTCTTTCAAATTTTTTGAAAAAATCCATAGGTGCCTAAAAACTAATCCTGGTTACTTACTTTTTCTAGACCCATGGTTTGTGAGTTGGATACGCTATCCACTCATCTAAGATCGCAACGTTTTACTTCTATTCAATCCATTTTTTAACATGGCAGTTTCAACTTCAAATCATGAAGTATATGAAAATGTCTCCAATAGTTTTTTTATTAGTAATAATTTTCAATTCGATACACAATACATGCGCACCTGAAAAACTATATATATTTGAATAAAATCTGGCATTGAATTGAGATTCGTAATAATAAATGTAAATTTCATGGGCTGAGCATAAATACTTCAAATAATTGGGTATCTTTATTATCATTTTAGTTATAAAAAACATAAGTTATTACTACAAACGTAGCAATATATTTTTTATAACCTTTTGCATATTGAACATACTAAATCGAAAGTCCCTTGAGTCTATAGAGTCGTGTCGGAGTTCATGACATCCGACAGTTATGATAAAAATCTTGCTGTTGTGGTTATCCCACTCCCTTATTTATACCTCTTAATAACAAGTTTGGTTCTGAAAAGTGCACTGTGCATTGTGCAGCTTGGTTATCGATAAAAATGCCGCGAAAAATTATGCAGTGCTTGGAATAATACTGTTTAACGAACTGACTCATTCAAATACGATTTAATTTATTAGGTTTTGTTTTGTTTTGTATAACGTAGTTTATTTTAAATACTATCAATGTTTAGTAAAAAGCTCAGAAAATTCCAGTGAAATAATAAAACAGTTTTCATACTTATTTCTAAAAAATAAATTTCCGTTTTGCCTGTTACAATATATCAATCAACTGATGACAATAGTTTCAATATTTATTTATTAAATACAGTATTACATCGAATATAGAACTCATGTTTTCTCTACAATCGAGTCTTATACTCGAGGTTTCTCACCAATATACTTGTGGCTGACAAAAAGCTACGCATGTACAATCAAGGTCTCAGCAGGATGTAGGGAAGAACTAGTAATCACTGCTGCAAAGTTTAGATACAGTCGTCGCTCAGTGACGATCGAACATGATATTTTTTTCATAAAACTTTTGGTGAAAATATTCTTAAAAACGTTTTATGAATAGAATGGCTTTCTACTGATTAAGAGTGGTAAGTATATTAAAATGACGAACTGAATTAATGGTATATTATCTATTCAAATCAAACTCTCTAAAGTGGAATCGAATCGTTAACATCTTAGTTGCCCTCGTGGATGAGTGGATAGTGATATTCGACTCACAAGCCAAGGGTCACAAGGTTGAGGCCCATGCTGGTCGCAAATTTTACAAACATTCATTTATTTGTATTATTTTATATATTATATATTAGCCAGGATATGAATCCGAAACGGTTTAGTTAATCATTGACGATTATTTCTCGTAAATTGGTGTCAAAACAATCTGCACATTTTGCATATCCATATACTTTGTTTTGGAGCAGATATGGTTAAAAGAAAGAAAATCACAATGCAGTGAAAAACTTTGAATATATATATACCTTTGAATAAAATATAATTGTGTTTATTCTTCATTGGAAGTCTTTGACAGATAGCGGTAATATTCAAATAATAACACAGTTTTATACATTTTTTTTTAATTGAGACCGTTTTCGTCTTATACAATATTTTAAACTGCAGACTTTAACCAATTAAGTGCCAGAAGCAAGTTAACCCGCACAACAAGCATAGTTTTATATAAAAATTTGAATATTTTAAATTATTGGAATATTTTAAATTCTTGGAATATTTAAAAATATTATCACTAAGAACTGTCATGACAAAAAAACATTTAATGTTATAATTTAAAAATAAATATTAAGCTTCAATTTTTGTTTAAAAATTCACATTGTAGAGATTCATATGCGTCGTTCAAAAAAAGATATCTTTATTAGCTAAACGAAGCACCAGATAAGAAAAATTACTTGCTAAATATAAAACTATTATATAATATTCGCTTTGTTCTAGTACGAGTATACAAGAAAAACATCTCTGAATATTATTTAAGTTTTGTAACTCAACACCTGGGGATACAATATAGGGCTAACAAATGACGGTTCAGTCTTTAAAGATTTATAAACAAGTATTCTCTCTACATTTTAATTCATTTTTTTCGCAAACATGTCATAATAATATCTAGCATTTATTGTTTACTAATTGAAACCCGTCATGCGTTGCTACGCCAGTCAAAGAAACGAAATTTTATTTTTTTAATTCTGTAAATAGTATTTATTCAGTATAATAGTGCTTTAGTACATACGATATTTTTAGTTTTTCCATCTTGTGCAAAAATGAATAACTTTGTAAACTGTCCTACTCGTGAGAATGAGCAACATAAAATTGACCATGTGAAAAAAATGGATTTTCTCAATTTAATTCCCACACTTGACGCGATTGTCCTTGTGCTTGGTTGATTGTCATTAAGAAAGCAAGACGAACGGAAAACTGTAATCGCTTAAAATCATATGACATGTTGGAGTTGGAGTCGGAGAGGGTAAATTTTGAACCGACTCCACAGCCCTGATTTTGTCATAACACTGTCAATCTATTTGTCATTCATGGTTTTTGTAATTGATTGCATTTAGTGCGAAAATATTCTGAATAACTTGTTCAGGAGATGACACAATGACACAAAAATTGGATGGAAATGAAATGCACTTTGTTTTTGCATCAATTGGAACTTTTTCGATACCAATGTCCAATGGTTGTTTTGAAATTATGGCTGCTAATGCATCAGCTACAAATATATTTACACTCATATTGGTTGGTCAAGATAATTTTAAATTATAAAGAGCTCCACTAAATAATTGTGTATTTCCTCGTAAACCTTTAGTAAAAAAGAATAGTCAAAGAAACCGTACAAGGGTTAGGCCATGGATCGCAAGGTGTGACCTGAGAGGAATTCATTAGAACTTGCTTTGAGAACTGCGAAGTGAATATATCAACAGCTACAGAAACTACTTGAGAATAGATGAATATACTTCGAATATGTAGCTTCCAAGCTGTTACCTTTAATTCCCAGTCAAAATAAACATATAAAAAATCCTATCAGCTTGAGGAGAGTCTATGGTGACATTTTGTGGCGATTTTTCGGAACAGGAGAGAGTTATGCAAGCCTAATTAAAACAGCACCCGTATATCGCAATGTATTCTTTAGGGCAGTTTCTAAAAATAAGTGAAGTAGACAATTTTTATTTTATTGTTTTTATTTCTAAAATATTTATAATGACTTCATTACAAAATTAAAGTAGTATCAACTTTGGCTATGAAAAAAGAATAAATAAACCTTTGTTCACATATATCAACAAGAACAAATTCTTAATATCTTCAATAAATGAAACATAACCTCCTCTCATTCCACCTTTGAAGCAGTTTGACACCTGCAACACAAAACAAATATGATAACTACTAAGGAAATGATTTGTATTTCATTTTTTGTAAATATTCCTGTTGTATGACACGTACCTCTTATGTACTTTTTTATGAAATAAATAATTTAAATGACGTTTCTGCTTACCTTCATTTTTTCTGATAAATATTTGCTTTGCAAGTCATTCAGTTTTTTTATAATATTAATCATCCGTTTACCGAATGTGATGGCTTTATTTATTGTTAAAACAATGCATTTTTATATATCAAGTATTCTGTTTCAGTTTTTGTAATCCAGGTATAAATATTATATGTAAAAAAATAAATAGCAATTAATACGTTTTATGTTCAGAAACTAATACTTCGGTTGAGAAAACAAAATTTAAACGTCCCGTCTTCTATTTTCAAATGATCTGTTAAAACACGAATAATACTTTGATTACAACGTTGTTCACAAAATATCTATTTTTTCAATCGATACTTTTCAACTCGTATATCGTTACTTTAATATGAAAATCTCAATATCGGTCGGTATCAATACATTTTTCAAAAATTACAAATCATTTTTTTTAAGAAAATTGATTATTCATTCATTTTATTTCATTTCATCTCAATTCATTTGTTTTTGAAGGCGATCGAAAACCGAGTTTACATTTTTTCGTACAAAGCACTGTGATATGTGTTTGAATGTTCTTTAAAAGTATGTGTATCTTGTTTGAATTATCTCCGTCATTTTTATAAAAGACAAATAAATGGTATATTTCATTTTAATTTTGTAATTAAGTAATAAGTTTAGTTGTTTTTATTTAATATCAGAGTTATACGTTTTTATTTCATACTTTATATGATTTGAAATTATAAATATTTTATTTTTTATCGGAATAATATATTGTTTCTTTTTTAAACTTATGCAAGTTAAAATGCTTAACAGAAAAAAATGGATACACGAAGAAAACTTTAAATATTGCGGCTGTATATTAAATTTTTTAGTTAATTTGTATTTTTACTTAATGATCGTAATTTACAAAATACCGATATTTTTTCTCGATAAATCGATGTCCGATATAAATATGTACATAAGATATCGACACGATATATAGCAATAATTTTAAAAATAGCACATCCCTACTCTCAACATCAAACTATTTGGCATGTTGCTAAGCAACCGAATTCACTGAATTACTATGCAATGGTAGTATGGCGAACTCGTACAAAAAAGATTTTTATATTTATTGTAATTATTGAAATGTCGATATCGTACATTAATTAATTTGATACAGAAACCACCTCGTGTGCAAAAATTTCGGCCGTTCACTTGAAGCATATTCTCAAACATTCATTTTTATATATACAGATAGATTGTCAAATTATTTAAAGCTTGCAATGTTTTTCACCATACATCGATAATACCATGTATTGATAACCCACTAATACGAGTACCTTATTTTATTAGAACACTGCATCGAAGAATTTATTAAATGGATAAATATTATTAAGTTCGTAGAAATATTCAAATTTAATATGATAATATTGCCGTAGCGCCATAAACGCGATTGTCGCTAAACATGTCATATGATAGAAACTAACGCATGCAATAACGAAAAGTTTCACTATCTCGAAGCTTTGAAACACTCTTGGTATTAATAATCGTGCGTAAAGCAATATTAATTGTAATCCAAGTTACAAAGTAGAATCTCCCGCAAGTTGTCAGTATATTGTAGGGTGAACGAAAGCTTTGTACTCTGAAAGGTGGGGTATCGTGAAACAGGTAACAATTATTTGACAATATATTGATGATTGATGGCGAGGATTACATATCTCTTAAATAACTGGTTGTTTCCGTTTTGGTAGCAAAATGTTAATTTATTTCTAAAGATAATAATAAAATAATTACGCAAGAGAAACAGATTGAGTTAGATTGACTTTTGAATAACACTACAGTTTTGTTGTACACAGGAAAGAAGATCCGCTATTTTATGCAGCCACATGGATTAATCGTATTTCTCCTTTCAACCATGTCCGCTCCGAATCAATGCACATGGATATCCACAATATGAATATTGTTTCAACAGTTGTTTTTACGAGTAATAATCGTCAGTTATTAGCTCAGGCGTTTCGGGTTCGTGTCCTGGCTACAATACAAATCAATAAACATTTGTAAAAAGTTGCGAACAGCACGGGCCTCGAACCCGTAAACCTCGGCTTGTGAGTCGGATGCCTATCCACTCACCCACGAAAGTGATATCGTATTTACATTTTAATAATATCGACCATGTTTAGGTAAAAGGGTGTAACCTACAATGAATAAATTTTACAGGAGGCACAAAAAACCTGTTTTAATGATTTTTAGTGAAAGTCACATTAAAACAAACTTGAAGTCCATGATGACCAATAAATTGGTGTTTCATTTTTATGGTCTGATAATTCAAAAATCTATTCAAGAACAATCATTAAAATTGACGTTTAATGCTTTTTTCCTTTCCATACAAACTGAGTAGATCGTTTTTTTTTCAAAATCTAAAGCTGAATTTCAATAATACTTCAGAATTTTAGGCTTAATTCTTTTTAACAGAACGTTTAGTTAGTTGTGTACATTATGATTTTTCAATAATAACACTTTTCAAAAAACGGAGGGTTACGCTATTTTACCTAAATATGGTCGAATTATATTAATGATTCGCAGCGATATGTGGTGTCAAGTGCAGTTATAATGCACATTGTTATTTGCCTTAATTTCAGAAATTTATCACCAATGATATATTTACAATAAAATTCTTTTATTTTATTCCCTTTAAAAATGGCTTTCATTACAATATTTGATTGCAGGTCTACTCGTATAAGCTCCATTTGTAAATCTGAAGGATTTTTTATGTCTTAATATTTCACCAATAACAAAACGTAAAATGAATGGAAATTCTCGAAAAAAACCTCCGCACCTAACCATCAATTGGGCCACATGTAACCGGTTAAAAAAAATATTTTTTCCTTAAAAAACTTCACTATTACAATTTCTCCAAGTCTTCTCTCATCAAATTTTAACTGATAAAAATGAAATCGATAGCAACGGTCTGTCTATATACGTGTGCATAGATAGTGATATACTGTTTGAAGTGCGGAAATTAGAGCATTTATCTGGCCTACAATTAATGTTGAGTGGCGTCGGTCGTAAGAGTGACTGCGCACTTTACGAAAGTGAAAAACAATGTTGTTGGGAAAACGCTGGATATCAGTGGTGGTGAATGAGTAGCGAATCTGCGTATATCTATTAATATTAGTGCTAACAAGTTGTTTTCAAAAGTTATGGTAGTTTTAATGGTACACACGCCACAAAGTGAACTTAGAAGCAAGAAATCTGAAAACTCTTGTAGTGAAATACTATTTTAAAAATTATAATTAAAATATTTTTAACCTGTCCAGGCGTATGGACGCGCTTATGTGTGCGTTCGAAATTCGCTTTGAAGAAGTATAAACGTATGTGTACGTCAAAAATCAAGCAATAAAATACTCGTATATATTATTTGTGCAACAAACAAACATCTTCCCTTCTCCTCGTAGGTGAGTGGATAAGTTTTGAAGGACCAACCACTCACTCGCCAGTACTCACAACCGCGATTATGCGCAGTTGTCTGCCTGACCCTTCACAAAAGCAATGGTTTTTCCCTCACATTTTGATTTTAAATCGCACGAGACGGTATCCACCATGCACAGTGTGCTAAAAAAGAGAATTTAGTAAGAAAAGATAGTAAGGAATGAATGAGAATAAGTAGCAGGGGTGAGTGGATAGTGAATCCAATTCACAGATGGTAGATATTGCACGTTTTTTCAGCTACATTTGAAACCAGGACCAAATTGATTTAGCTAATAGCTGGCAATTATGACTTGTAAAATATTCTGTCAAAACAATCTTCACATAGCAAAGATTCATATGCTTTGTTTAGGAGTAGATAGTAGAAAAAAAATAATAAATATTATACAACAATAGTATTGCAAACATTTGATAAAATTCAAAACTTAAAGCTAGTCACGCCGGAAAAATATAGTTCCTCTACAAATTGATAAAAAGCTAAATGTTTAATATCTGCCATACTAAAACAAATAAAATTATTTTGAATATCGATTCAGTAATAGTTTGATAGACTAATTGCACAAATCAAAATTGAACTGCAATGGGCAACAGTAGAGTATTTATAAGCGCGGCGTCGCGGCGCCTACCTGACCAGGCGCCGGTCCCTCCAACCCGCGTGCCCTTAAATACCGCCTTTTCCACTAACCTTGGACTGACGCCAGTATCAACCGTTAATTAAATTGTAAGCGATAATTGCATACAATATATACGTAATAATATCAGTATTTTATTGTAATTTTAATTATGACCGGTTTTTAGCTTTGGAGAAATTGTAAAGCATTTTTTTTTTAATAATAGGGTAAAAACTATAATGTAAGAACGTTATTAAAATAGTATTGATAAATTTTAATCAAAAAGTGTGATAGATAAATACTCGGTGTGTCTTTGTTTGAAAAAAACCAATTAAACTTGCGTACATTACCTACTTTTTTAGAATTTTAAGGTGTCAATAATTCATAAAAAAAAAATCCATATACGCTCCGACATGGAGCACATGGGATCTCCATAGCGTGAAGATTTTCTTAACATTTATTTTTCACGAGTAATAGTTGTTAATTA
>JAPMAG010001415.1:1348-12484 GCA_036584685.1 Rhyacophila sp. Rhy_31_5
ATCAATGATCTGATTATAAAATATAGCCTTTAAAGCGTTTAATGTATAAGACACATTTTAAACATAATAATTGTCACCGAGGTTTAGTAAAATACATAATTAATTTTGAAAATATTCGAAACATAAAGCTTAAACTGAAATGGAAGAGTAAAAAGAGTTAATTATATATTAAAATTAATTCTATCTACTAAGCGGAAAATGTTTTATTTGTGTCGTGTGACTGCAAGTAATTGAAATAATAATTAATATGCGATTTCCTCATATGTAAGATTTCTTTTGTTTGGCGATTACCTTATTAAAAATATCACCAAATAAAAAATAAAACATAATGGATTGAATATAATAAATATTCATACAACTCTTATTAATATTACTATTAATTTGGGTGTAAGTATTGCAAATAATATTTTAATAAAAAAGTATCTGTTATTGTGAAAATGTTAATAAATTGGAAAGTAAACGAGACATTCGGTAAATAGCAATGTTAATAAGTTTTAAATGTAAGGATTAAAAACTGCATAAGCCGTAGACCTGAAAAAAAGTTTATCACACTCAGGCAGGAGACAAACTGTTAAAAAGCCAGGAAGACTGACGTGGTAAGAGGTAACATCAATTTCAGGTGCATCCTAGAGTTGGAAGACATGCATAATTGATGACGACGTTTTGTTTCATTTAAACTCTTGGTTAACAATACATCTATTTAAACTTTTATATTAACCAAAAGATGGGGTAGAGATAAAATATATTTTTTTATATTTGTTTACAAGAGTGGAGAAAATTTTACTAATAATTGTAAAATAAAATTTACCGAAATCTAACTATTGACTAAAATGATACTACAATCAATTCATTTATAATTAGCTACATGAGCTAATTAAGAAGCTTTAGTTCACCAAAAAAGTTACTTTAGCTACTTAAGCACAAAAACATGAAACGTCCGGTATTATAATAATGACCAGCTTATGTAAATAAAAAAATATGTGGTTATGTGGTTTATGGCCACTTAACTGTTTTGAAAATTAATATTTTTTATCTCCACAACGTCAGTCATAAAATTAAAAACAAATAAATATAAAGGTGAGAAAAGCCTCGGGGTATGACCCTAAGTTCTCGTCGGCACGCAGGGCAACAACAGAAAGCTAACATCGACAGTGAGTGGTAATAAAATTGATTATGAAAGTTAGTCGTTGCGATGTGTGTAATGATTTGAGTCGTACAGTGGAGTCTGGCATGAGCTGTGGAGTGAGCGGTGACTTGGATGGACGTCGGCGCCGGTCCTGTGGGCCGTCTCCTCTGCTCTGAGCTCTCCGGAGAATCCAGCGAAAGGCTCTTCATCCTCAGGTTCAGCTTCTGTCGTCGCGGAGAATGTGGCGCTACAATCGCACACATGCTTTACATTAACACATCTTCCGGGAATTTTCGTACATCGATTTGTGACTGCGTTGGATCGGTTATTCTACAATTTTCCTGATTAGGGTTTCAGCTTTTTTTAAATCGAAGCATATATATTCATTTTCATATTTTTATTTATACAATCGAGTAAAATACGACATATTATCTCAAAGAAAAAATCAAGTAGAACTATATTTAATGAAATTAGCTTAATAAAAGGTTTAGTGAAACATTATTCAAACGTTTTAAAAAAATATAAATTACGGTATAATAACCAATCAGAACGTAATCACTTATACATTTAAATATACATGACATACTCGTATTTCAAACATATCGTGAAAATCAACAAAAAACGTTTATCGAAAAATAGAAATCACACTATTCAAAATAAAAACAATCATATTATGTATAAACAATTATGTATAATATATAATATAAAGTGCAGAAGTCTATCAAGTTGGGAGACCAAAGATTGTGCTCCTTATAAAAATGTGCGTGTAGAAATAAATTTAGCAATCGCCTCGGAAAGTCATGCGATGTTTTTTGGGAATATATATTTTGGTTCGATAAAATTGAAATCAAAAATAGTAATTGTATATTTTGGCTTTTTCAAAAATGAAAACGGAAGTTTTCAATTAATCAAATGCATGTAGCCAGATAGCTGAAATATATTTTTCAAATAATATTAAGAAAATAAATGAAATTGCAGGCTTAAGAGAGAAATGTGAAAGAGAAAAACTAAACGGAATTTGTTCTGGAAAGCAAATAAGAACTCGGATAAACAAACGGGCTAAATCCTAGTTTAAGCCTTCATCATTCATGGCGGATAGGTAAAATTTTAACGGTCTTTTGATAATGGGTAAGTGATTGAACTACATAAAATAGCAATTTGTAGAGGGCGATAAAGTACCGGCGATTGGGCTGGAACTGTCAGACTGACGTAACATTAATGCGCTGACGGATGTCTTCATCGTCACACCAGCGCCTGCGGTGAAAAAGCGACAAATCGCAAGTCATCAATCGGTAAATACTGCTTTATTTCAAACAAACAGAACAATTTCGGCTGGATTAAGTCACGCTTGTTCAAATTCACTGTCACTTTTGCATGGGCATCGATCTTTTTGTATATTGTGTGAAAATGCACTTCGTTTAGAATTGTTAATTGGGACTTCAGTAGCTACAAAAAACTCAATATCACTCAAAAATCATTAAAAATATAGTGAATTAGTTTTGAAGGAAGCACTGTCCATATTTGCGATGAATCATAAAAAATATAACACACTGGAAAAAGATTATACAGGGGAAAAACATACTGTGTAGTGTATTGAAAATTTGACAGAGCAAACAAATGAAAAACTGTAAAAAAGTCACTATTAATTAAGTTTCATAATAATTTATAGTAGGTAGGTAATGAATGTATTATTAATGTCAATAATATATTTATAATAAGAATTATTAGCATCATGCAAGTTTTTCTAAAGCTTTCTAGATAAAAGTACTACAAGTGGAAATCGTAAAGAAATTTTTTTCAAAAGCTGACCCATGCGTAATGATTGTACTTACATGTTTTCTATAACTCTAAAAAGCTAATGTAATGGCGTTGTAAAGTAGTGTGTCATTGTGTTAGCAGAATTTTTACATTGAATTAAAGTTGTATTTAAAATTTAAAATAGATATATTCTTTATTTAAGTCAATTTACAATTATCACAGATGACAGGACATGACACTTTTTGGTATATTAGTTTCACGATTTCAGCACTAAAATCGAGATAAATGTACAAGTAGAATATTAAATAAATTATTATTGAGCAATTATACACTATTAAACTAACGAAAGGTTTGAAAAAAAACATACAATAGTAAAATAACGCTGTGGTAGGTATAGACATTAAAAAGTCTAGGGTTGATTAAAATAAGTTATTATATTACATAATAAATATGATTTATTATTTCTTTAAAATAATTAAAGTTCTAAGTAGGTTTCGGGATTTAAGTTTTTCTTCGGGCAATATTTTTTTTTTTGACTGGCGTATACGGTTCTTCAATGTCTTGTACGAAGCAAAGAGGTTGACCAAAAGGCCTCGTCCCTGTAGCCCCCATTTCTGAAAACAATATTTTAACAAAAAAAAAAATAAACAAAAATAATATAAAGAAAGTATATTGAAACAAATAAATTCTATCGAACTCTTTTCGGGAAGGATAACATTGTCAAGCAGGATATAAGGGATTGTAATGTCAAGCGATTATTGTACAATAGAATAGTGACAACATCAGGCACAACGTTATTAATTTTTGTCTTTACAAAATGCAAGCAACATGAATTGAATGAACTATAACTAAAGTATTTAATTGATTACATGATCATTGGAACAAGCATTGATTATATGTTTAGTGTGTAAGGAAAACATTTATGCAAATCAAATCGGATATTACAAGTAAGGGAGTTTGCCATCACTGAAGCACACGACATTAATATGACATATTATATAGAACACATCGATTACTTCTCTGGATTTGAAGATATAAACTATAGTTAAGTTTGCCATATAAACGTATAGATTGTTTTCAATTATCATAGCATTATTTAATATGCACATTTAACCTGTCAAAATTCACTTTGAATAAGTATTGACGTATATATACGTTAACCACTAAGCAATAAAATACTCGTTTATATTATTTATGCATCAAATAAACAATATATAACAATCGTATTGAATACATGTAATACAATTCAAAATGTAAATCTAGATTAATGATAAAAATTTCACCTAATTGTGCAACCGTAATTAAAAAACTTACTCTAAAGAGGTTAATTCAGTAGTTATTTCTCAAAGAGTTGTTTTTTTTTAATAAAAAAGACATTTAATCAAAATTACTTGACGTATATTTGTTAAATTTTTTAAATCAGTGGCAACTTTTGAAAAGAGGATCCAATCGTTTTTTTGGAGATTAAAATGTATTCCTTTATGAGTGTCTTCTAACCCGTCTAAATGAGGTGTAACATGACTATTCAGCTTGCAGTGTCCTTCTGATAGTGTGTACCTAAATACCGTTCACTGGTGCTCTGGTAAAAATGATTTCCTTCTACGCAAGTTGCCCACGCTGTGGCTAAAACGCTAAACACAGAAAGCCCCACACCTTTGGCGGAAGACGCGCCACATTTGTTCGAATACACATTTAGAAAGGTGAGACTTTGTGATGTTGGTTCCGTACTTTCCGGCAGCGAGATGGATCTGTGCTGAGGAGAACTGTTCCTGGACCGGGATCCAAACACCGAGAAACTCTTCATCCCTGCGAACAACCTGCGGCGGACCCCGGAGTCGTGACTCGAGCGGGCTCCATCTGACCGTGCACACACCAATAAAAACATCAACCTCACGCACCAACTAGCTCTCAATTAAAATCACTCCATTATTACTTACTCAACTTCAGATATTTCTTAAAAAATCTTTAAGCTCTATTAAAATCTTTTAATAATTAAATCACACAACTAAGTTAGCTCCGGTTGATACACGTTTACAGATTCAGTGTCCAGTCAAAATCGTAATGAAATTATAAGATATAGTATGCTTTATGAAAGCATCAAGTCCTTGTGCAAACCCATATACAAATCGATCCCGCTTAGGCATAAAGCTTAACTCTTAGTTTATTGGAAAGTGCTTCTATTTGAAATTTACAAACCACGTTCTGTCATAAGAAATTACGCCGAATTATTTTTAAAATTCAACTTAAGAATTTGAAAAAAGAACGAAATACAAGTTTGTCTGGAAAGTTAGCATAAACCTTCGATTTTAATAATTTCCTTTAAAAGCTGTTTTGATTATCATATTAGAAAAATAAAACACAAATTTATTGGTCTACTTCAAGTTTGTGTTAATGTGACTTTGAATAAAAATCATTAAAAACCTTTTTTTGTGCCTCATGTAAAATGAGAGCTTAATCCCTTTTTGCCTAATACGGTCGATATGTACAAAGATATTTTTTGTCGATATTGACAAAGACGATATACTCGTAAAACACTTGAGGTTTTATTAATGAAGGTTTTTCATAGCGAAAAAAATATATTTATTAATTTCTTTAAATACTTGTAAATATTTTATGATAACATCACGATTTCTTAAGTATTGACGGCGTTGATTTTTTTCGCTTCTGAATATTCGTGTGTAAAGTCTGCAATTCCTCAAAACAAGTGTAAGTACTTTTCAAGTGAAGCATATAGTCGTTTGAAGTTTGTAGGCGTAGTCGGAATCGGGAAAATAGGGAAAACATAATTAAAAACAAATAAATAAAAAAAAAATCCTAAATGAAAGAAAAAAACCTAAATGGATTTCGTAAATATCGGTAAACTTTCATCATATTTTTGTCGCGATTGGAGTTTTTAAGAATTTCTTAAGTAAGTATTGCCAGAAGTACGGAATTAACTAAACTAAAATATTGCGAACCACATATTATAATATGTTGGTAAATATATATTAATAAGTGGAGATTTATTATAAATGCATAATAAAATTGTTGTTTTAATTGAAAATTTCAAGATATTAACTTTTATTTGAATAGAAATCGAGTTTGAAGCCTAAAAAAGTACATAAGCTAACGTTAATCGACAGAATATATCTTCTGAAATAAAAATTTAATAAATTTTTCAACTGTTATTTTTTAGGGAAACGCAATAATATTAAAATTATAAGACAGATATTGTACACATTTTTCCATAAATATTTAAAAAAAATATATACAAACTGTATTTTTTATAAATATAGATTTTTTGATAAATAATAATTGCGTAAAACGCAATACCGTACAATATTCTCTTTATAATTAATGGAAAGAAAAAATAAATTAATAAAACGACGATCATCGTAATGTCCAGTTTTTTTAGGTTAGATTAAATATTAATTTTTAATAAATTCTGCATAAAAACATTCCATTTCAATATATACTAAAAGTACAAATTATAATAATACCATTTGATTTGTCGTTGTTAAATTATGTATATATTTTTAAGTCAGAAGTAACCAACCGTGTAGTATATTTCTAACAAGCTAAAAATATATAATAATAGTAATGAAACCACACTTGCTGTAACTATGTTTAATTTGTGCTGAGTAAAAAATGTTAATTTTAATTTTAAAGAATAAAAATTTCACTACTTCTGTACTAAGAAAAACGAAAAACTAATGTACTTAATCAATAATCAAAAAGCCTTAAGACTAATATATTCTGTGTAAAGTGCGTAGCTACTAAATTAAATGAAACAAAACTCAAATCTACACTAAAAGGATTTTAAGTATTCTTAAAAAAATACACTGCAGTAAATACCACCATTGTATTTGATATTCAAATAGCAATACTTACAATCTTAAAAGGCTAAGTATTGAAAAATGGGTCAGTCCGATTGGTGTATAATAATATCTGTTGAATTAAAAGCCTTAATATCCCACTTATAAAGCCCACATGGGATTGAAATAATGCAAATTTCAAATGAAAAATACAACGGTAGAATTCAAATTATACATAACTATACAGTAAGACCTCTCGTAAATTGACGTAGTTGATATAACCTGAACGTAAACTTTTAGTTTTTCTGTCAAAATGATTAAGTACTGTAGACATATATATGTGTACACAATAATGCAACATACTCAAATAAACTATTATAATAATAAAATTTATAAGCTTTGAGAGACAATATAACTATTCAACAAATAATGCGACCTGATTGCTATTTTGTATTTTGCCATTTTAATTGGTTACACTTCGAGTGCCAGACCCTGTATTTATTGATTTTGAAAACATGAGTTATCACCTCAATTATACTATATATTTACAAATAAACAATTCTGAAATAACTTGTGTAAATATTCCAATATAGTAGATATTTTTACATATAGTAGAGTTTATTTCAAAAAAAATTGTACAATAAAAAAATATAACGAGAGACAAATATGTTTTTATTATTTTTTCAATTGTTTTTTAAAGGTTTAATACATCGATATTTTCGTGTGTAATGGTTAGAACTCCAATTAAAAAAAAATGTTTACGCGTATTGATTTTTATTTTATTATAAGGATCTGGTTCAGTATTAACCATACAGTTTGAATTTGTGATGTCTTGTAGGAAAATCTTTTGTTTACACAAATATTACTGAAATATATCATTCTTACGAATTTATTTTTCTATTATAGTATTACGAGAAGGTATTACAGTATGTATGATACAATTCTACGTAAATAAATGCCAATTGTACTGAAAAATACTGGACTATAAATTGTACGACGTGTCGAAGGAAATGTGGCGGCTGTAGACAGACCTGAGCTAGAGGCAACGTGCGGGGCCTGCACGGCGAGGCTCGCCGGCGCTCGGTTTACGTTCGCCGCGCGAGACTCGGCTCCTGGTCGAGACATTTCGTTCGCGTGCTTCAGGACTTGATACGTCGCGTCTACTTCGGGAGGCTCTTTGTATGGGGAATATGTAGTGTTAGTTGAGATGACACATGTTAAATTGTGGTTATAATGTCATACATAGAGACGATGCGTTGATTTGGACACATTTGTTAAAAGATAGATTAGTCGCATTGAATCCTTCAGTAGAAATTTCGAGGCACGTTTCATGAAAACTATACGAACAACCTACCGTATAGAGTAATAATCGGGCGTTAGCTAAATAATGCACTTACCATTTTGAGGAAACGATGGTTCAGGAAATATGCAATGATATATGGGGGTTGGTGGTTTATTAAAAGTACTCATTTTACGTGCATGAAAATGCGAAAAAATAAACGCATTGTCTGTATGTGGCGTTTGGGAAATACCTATTGGAAAGTGTTATAATTTTTTTGATTGTTCTTTATGGTTTTGACTAAGCATACAGTTGATTACGTTGTATTTTGAATACGGTTAGGTCAGGCTCGTGTTATTAACATATACCTGCATTGAGTTTAATAAACGTAGATTTTGAAACAATTTGTAACTACGACTTTCTGTATCTGTCCATTTGTTAAAAGTACGCTTTCACATACATATTATTTAATAGGAATGTTTTTATTATATATACTGATGGGAAGTAAAATGAATGTTTAATTAAGGTAAACAAAATTAATGATAAAAAAATCATACCCTTGTATATTATTTGAGTTTTTTTTAAATTTAGTTATCGGAAAATCTAAGTCACACATTCTAAAACGCATTGATTAGTTAATGGAGTAGTAATTATTGAACAAGAAATATACGAAAATTACAGACAAATCATTAAGAATATGAGCTTATAATAATGATTTTATTGTTATGATGATTACACAAATATCGGCCTTGTTAAGGTAAAAGGGGTTAACGCTTGGCTTTTTGAAAAGTGCTTTTATTTGAGAACCACAATGTACACAACTAAATACACATTTTTTCAATAGGAATTTAGTCAAAAATGCTGAATTAAAATCGAAATTCTGCCTAATATTTTGAAAAAAAGAATGGTTTACTAAATCTGTATAGAAAGAAAAAAGCGTTAAACAAAAAAATTAATGGTTTTTCTTTAATAACTTTCTCAGTTATCAGATATGAAAAATCATCGCACTTCAAGTTTGTGTTAATGTGACTTTGACTAAAAATCATTAAAATACGTTTTTTGTACCTCCTGTAAAATTTGTAATGTGAGGGTTACTGCCTTTTACCTAAACACGGTCGATATGTAAAATTGTGTATAAAATATATAATAAATAATAGTACTTCATAAAATATATTTATAATTCGACTGATTAAAAATTGTATTCACTCAATCTTTTGTACTATTGTTTCTTAATAAGTTTTTGCGCATTCGATATTAATACGTCTAAAATGAAATTATAATATTTTGTTAGTGATAAATTTCTCTATGTTGTACTATTAGTAAATATTGTCGTGTTATCGATATAAATGAATAAATAGTAAATGCACGAGCCTGTTGAATATTTCAAAGCCAGATTTAAATGGAAAATATATTAATTTAAAACCGGGTTAGAGAAAGAATAAAAGTCTTATAATACAAATATTTAAGTATGTATATAAGGACCATGTTAAAATTAAAACATATTTTAAATGTGATATGAGTATAAATTAATGAAATAAAATTATTAAAACGTTAGCGCGTCGATGTCTAAGAGTATGCATTGTTTCTGGTATTTTGATGAGAAACAGATAGTATGTATGATAGTTGATATTTTTTCTTTGGTATGAAATATTTTTCGGATTATATTATCGTTAAAAATAATAATCAAGACGAACTTGTACAGTAACGTACTGTTTTCATGTTACCCGATTTAATAAACAAAAGTAGTGGCGATCACAGATATTTTTTAGATATATTATAATTAAATTTGATGGTTATCCAAGTAACAATCACATGTGAGGCAACAGGGGTGGTAACACAAAACAAAATTAAGTTTGCTCATGTTGGTACCGTCAATCAATTCATCCCGTACGCTGAATGACAACCCTCTAACCAGCCGTTGTCCGGGAAGCCAACCGTCAGGGTCTATTTACAAACAGTTAAGTTCTATGTATCAGGGTGTAACTTCAAAATACAAAACTAATTATACTCTACGAAGACCTTATGATACCAAATTATTAATGATCTATTTTATTTGTACCCACAAACATGCCACAGGGTTACAACAAAATTGGTTGATTACCTTACTACATTTTTTTATCAAATAAAATACTGTCTGGGAAAACGAATTTTATCTTACGACATTAAAAAAAATATTGAATAAACTAGGACACGTTGTTTGTATAAAAGTATATTTTGTAAATAATGGGTATCATTTTTGTGAGAAATCGAAAATAAATACAAACTTTTATTTGATATGTACCTAAAATGCTTAAATTTTCTTTATTAATATGAATGAATAATAATATAACTTATTTATGAACGACCTGCAAGACAATAAACACTTTCTATAAAATTAGGTTGATTATTGTATCAATATGAAAAAAGACCGGTATAAAATATTATTATATAACGTCGTTGCGAATAAAAAAGTATGTTGCTTCAAATTAAATGGGCTAACAAAAAAAATGGGAATGTATGAATAGATCGGATTACACTGAGAAGCATTTAGTGGCAGTTGTGTTTAAAATTTTAATTTAAAAAAGTGTATTCATATGTAAGAGTAGATTGCCGATGTCGGAATTTGTGAAATATCATTTATTTATATTAATGTGCATAATAAATGCATTAAAATTATTCACATAGCTTTATAGGGATAACTTGTATTGGCAAAATAATTACACAGCCTAAGCCAAAATATATTGTACATAAAAATCCATATTTGTGATAGAAATAGAAAATCACTTGTAAGAATATAGAAGAAAATTCGAGAATATTGTATTTTTATTTACAAAACCTACGTTTTGTATACTTTACTATGAAGGTTATTATTAATATGTCAGTTGGCTATCTAACGATATAAATTTTTTACTGCATTATTATTTAGAAAAAGATGTTCTGGTTCTATATTCCAAATTATTTTTATTTGGAAATATAATTAATTTTTTTGCAAATCAAGTTTATTCGGAAAATTATTTAATTTTTTCTAATAAATAAAATCAAAACAAACATAAATTTATTATTCAAAAATTCATATTTTATTGTTATTAAAATTTGTGTCATTAATTCATTGTATATGTATGGAATTCAAAATTGCAAATGTTTGGAAATTTTATGTATTTCTTCTTTCTTTTCACCATATCCACTCAAAAACGAAGCAT
>JAPMAG010001416.1:0-12484 GCA_036584685.1 Rhyacophila sp. Rhy_31_5
TATAATACATCAATCAAATAAAATTGAGAAGTTATCTGAACGAAGGCCAACAAAACTAATGAGCTTGAATCGAAAAGGCGACAACAAAGTCAACAGCGTTAAATAATTTAAAGCTATCAGATTTGATGGCGTTGATTATAATATGTTTAATACACAGTTTAGTTACAGTGACAGCCTTCAGTGTAGAGAATAAGACAGCTATTGAAAGAAGGAAAAAATTAAGAAAACCCGTTTTCGAAACTGAGGTTGTTATAACACATCGCACAATTGATAAAGTGTGTACCAATTATCATTGTGTGTTGATTGCAATATTGGTTTTATATTTGCACAATCCAGGGATAGTAAATAAGGGATTACTTCAAAATTATTTATAATACTTTTATTTGTAATTTTACCACTAAGCTATATTATAGTAACCAACTGTTAATATGCATTTTAACCATGTAAACTTCATATATTACGGATCAAGATAATACTGAATTTTAAATTACAATATCATCGTCAACGGAAGAATACCTCCCATGTAGTAAAAATGTAATTGTCTAGGAACATCTAAAAACTGATTTATGAGAGTGATGAATTGTTTTTTGAATCATCTAAAATACTCTTTGTAATTTTAGAGACAAAAATGTATTGTATATACGAGTATGTTGGATATTTTTTCAGCCCTTAGAATAGTTGCAACTCTCTGCAATATCATATTTAACTCAATTACATAAAATATATTTTTCTATTGATGACGATATATAAGTTTATTGATACTTTCAAAAGATGCCAAGAGTAGTAAAGTGTTATATAACATTGCATAAATAAAAATATAGTTATTTTTTATTTCAAGTGATACTCTTCGCGTGACGTTGGCTTAAAGGAAATTGTGTTTTTTCTTACAATATAACTAAAACATGAATTATATCAAAATATGTTTATACCAAACGTTTCTTTGTGTAATTAAAATAATTATTTAAAAACACAGTTTTTTCAAAAATATAATTTTTACACTATTTTACATTCTTACATAAAAATAAGATGTTTTATATGTTGTCAAGCCAAAATACAAACTGCTGTTTATGTTTTTAACGTATAATAATTGTCATACTATTTCTTTTTGGAAATGAAAATTAATTTTATTTTAAAGTAAATGAAATAAATCGTATTTGCAAACAATATTTTTATATAATAGATTTCAAACAAACAAATGACGAAAAATAAACAATGAACGCCAGTAATTTGAAATATAATGATTTACCATTGGGGCTGGCCAAAAAATTGTTGTTTGCTGCTGTTATTTAGTTAGGTTTTTGTTGCAAGTCTAACATTTTAAAATATTTTGATTATCCTCTTTTATAGCCAAGACATAAACCCACTTGACTGAACTTGTAATAATAAACTTGTAAAATAATATGTCAAGACGGTTTTATAAGCGCTAAGTTTTGAAACGGACAAGGTGAAAAATATATTTTTTAAATCCACCCTAGCTGATTAAAATGTTTAAAAACTATATTAAATAAATAAATAGAAACAATTATAAGCCAATTGAAAAGAAATTGTTATTAATGAAGGAGAATACAGACTTTCTTACAACCAAAGTCATCATGTTCATTACGTTTCCATAACGACGAAAAATATTATCAGTATATTTTATTAAATATAAAAAAAAAATAGTCAATTTATATATGATACAATAATATAATACTACCCCTCTATTTAAGCCAAATAAATATGTGAATTGCCTAATATTGTACAGATAACAATATTTTTCTTGATACGAATATTTCAGGAAAACAGTTTGTATATGAAGGCAATGAATGTCTGAAAAAAATGTCTACATTTCTGTTATATTTTTTGTTATTCATTACATTATATTCCAAGTCTATGTATCGTCTTATTGTGTATAGTTTAAAAAAACTTTAATTATTAGACGTGCTTTATATAATAAACCATACGTTTTACTTGTAAACGATTATTTTGATACTAACGATCATTTCTCTAGTACCACTGCAAAACAGCTGATTGATACCGTTGTATATAATTGACAGTTGATTAATTTTAGCGTCAAAGCTTATTTAACAAACAAACATAAAGTAACGATGCAATAAATTAAACATTATGTAATGGAGTAAAAATACACTCTCTTATTACGATACAACAATTCGCATTTCTCCAAGAATGCACATAAATATTTTTTAGTACTATCAACTAACGAGACATCGGTTTTGGTTTTTAGTTTTTATGAGAAAAGATTGTTAAGTATATTAATGTTTGTATTAATACGCAATACTGATTGAGTGACATACTTGTAGTTGTAGCGTATATTCAAATTGTTTCTTACTAATGAGTTTATTTAACTTCTTATGTGCCAGACATACTGTCATCACCTGGCATGTTGTGAATTTTTAAGCAAAGAACCTTAATATTTCGTTTAAAAGTATTTTCAATGCTTTTGTGTGATGATTTAGTTTTTAATGATCATAATACAGTCATGTATTTGTGTGTTCATATTTAAAATTTGTCTAGCAAACTACGTTTTAAGTTGTGTGAGTTAACTCGTGTCTGGCACTTAATCGGTTTACTTGTCTAGAAATATGGGGACGCGCATATGCGTCCGCTCAAAATTCGCTTTGAAGAAGTATAAAGGTATACGTACGTCAATCACCAAGCAATGAATACTCGTATATATTACGTATGTATCAAATAAACGCTATACGACAGTATTGCATACATTTAAAAATTAAAATTTATTACAAGATTAATTAAAAAAGTTTAACTACAACCGCTATTTAAAAAAACTCACTCCTGAAGAGGATAATATTAAATGATGAGGTTTCAATAATGAATAATAAAAGCAAAATTGATAAGTTACACAACGAACATTCACTGTACTTCATACAAATATTTTAAATCGAGAATATCGTTTTGATTCGACGCAATATTATACTAGTATATATTTTGCACTCTTAATTTACTCGTTTGCAAACAAATTCAGAATTTTGCATATTAAATCAGTAATTTCGAAAATCAACTTCTTATAATAACACTTGATTTTTCTTAAGATTTAATCTACGTTAAGTTCAACTTATTCTGCTTGCTATTAAGTGAAATGCAAATCAAATAAGTTCAAAATATTTTATGAAAACAAGTTTAATGTGTGACTATTTCACTATATACGAGTAATATATTAATTTGAAAAATACTTCTACTATTTTAGCTACCAAATATACTTATATTATATTTAGAAATTTTATTCGCAAAAGTTTAACTCGACTGTATTTAAAAGCGTATTGAAGTAATAAGACCAAAACTTTTACAGGGCGGGTGTCGTAAATTCGACCTTGCTGGTACTGGTCAAGTGAGTCAAATTTCCAGACGCCAACGGAGGCCGCTTGGTTGGGTTTAGACCCGTTTTGCCAATAAAAAAACTCGATTTAAATACTCAATCAAAAATGTCTTTTTACACGCTGGCCAAACTTTTATTGCTATTGAATTTCCTGATGGAGTTTTTTTAATACACTTTGTAAAAGTTCACTCGTGCCAGCCGCAAATTAAAACATGAATTAGTTAAAAATAATTACACGTATAACAATGTCATCAATAAATTCAATAATGTCACCCAATTATAAAATGCACCGGTATTCAAATTAAGATTGCTTTTCTTGTTAATTTATTTCATTGGAATAAATATATTCATGAAAAACAATTTAACGTATAACCATATAACGGTCATTAATTCCTTTCCAAGGAAAATATTCGATCGTATTTTTTATCTTTGGTTTAATGGCTTAAAAACATTATTTTCCTGTCTAGACCGTAAACACGAATTCCGGTAAATTTAATTATGTGTTTATAAATCTCGCTTCAAAGTAATATTTTAGAATTTTTAATGATTTATTAATAAATTTAAAAATGTAAAATAAACGTCATTTGAAGCACTTTGTCCAGGAGTATGGACTCGTATATGCGTCAGCTCAAAATTTTCTTTGAAGAAGTACAGACGTATATGTACGTCAAGCACCAAACAATAAAATATTAGCATATATTATGTATGAATCACATACAAAAATAGTATCGCTTACATGTAAAAAAATTCAAAATTGAAAGATAGATTAACGAAAAAAAACTTTCACACAATTGTGCAACCGTTATTAAAAAACTCACTCCTAGAGAGGTTAATATTAATATCATTATCAGTCATAAAAAATTTTGAGCTTTATGAAGCCACAATTATCGACTTATACATATGTCGTCATTTTATGTCTGCAATCTGCAATCTGCATTTATTTGTATATTTGCTTATTTTTTAAATATATCAATTGAGTATGTAAGAAAATTTAATATTTTATCATCTGTTTGAATAATCCTCATTGGTAAATGTATTAACTTGCGTGTAATTTTAATTTTTTTGTAGAACGGGTATATTTTGAATGATTTCAGAAGAATGTTCCAAGATTCATAATATATAACAAAAGTAAGAACAATATTAAAACAGCTGGAAAATAGTTTTAATATCCTGTTAGATGGCTATTTAAAATTGCTGCTTTTAACTTTGAAATACATACAAACATTTTTTGCTAAAAGAGATTAATATTTTTTTTATAAAACCACAGCAAGAACGTAAATATTACCGTAAAATTTGTGTATAGTCGTATTTTGCTGGTAAAAATGTTAATTTATTATTCATATAGTCACAGAACCGACTTCAATATAATATTTATAACTTATAAAAATAAGTTAGGATTTGAACAATCTTCATATCTTTTTGTTTGTATGTTTACAATGATTATTATATTAAACAAAAAATGAATCCTATGGTATAGATATTCTTATTGAGTAAACTGTCGGTCTTAAAAAGGACACTGCTATATCATTATTATAGTTATATTTTATACAGACGATAAATTAAATGAATTAAAAGATTAAAAACTATACATGAACTACAAAATTTTAATAATATATAATTTTTATCTACCCCAAAAGAGGAAGAATTGTATCAATTAATGTTAGCTTTTTTTCGTACTTTTTATGTAAGTAGCATTTCGTTAAATATATTACACAGGAAAATGGAGCTTCTTATATAAGTTAATACTATTATCTGAACATTTAATTTTAATTTGTTGTTCGACTTATCGTTTTTTTTTATCTGCGTTGCTATTTTAAATTAAAAATATATCTAAATTTAAGTAGGCCTTTTAAATACAGCTAATTCTTGACAGCCAGTGATTTGTTTTGAGCATTAAATTAAATATTATCATTAAAACAATTTGATTATATAAGAGACTGATTAGCAAACCGAAATGAACGTGCTTTATTAAATCAGCGGTTGTTGGTTCTCGATTTAATAAGTCCATTCTATTATGCGCTCAGTATTATGAACGAGTGAAATCATTACCGATACAAATAATGTTAATCACTCAAGTCGCCAGTCGTTTCTGAATTGAAACATGTCTACTCGAATGCATAATGGCTCTTATTTTGTAACAATCACACGAAAGAATTAATTCCAAGTTTTTTTGTGGTTAAATAATTTGGCATAATAAGCAATATGTTGCAAATATATTATAGCTTATTTAGTTAGACGTCAGCATGTTAACTTAATTTGTCCCTTAATTATAAGAACAGATCCGCTTCAGTAAATATTATAACGAAATTACGATTATCATTGACTAAATTTGAATAAAAATTTAATTGTTTGTATAGAAAAATAAAAAAAACAATATTTATGACATTGATTAGTTAATACTCGACCAGAAAGACGTTTTAAATATTAACGTTCATTGAGCTTCAACATTTTTTTATAAATAATATCGATTCATTTTTATGAAATATAATTATAACGTTGACTTTATGAGTGATTTTTGTTTACTCAGTGCTGTTCTTTGTAGTTTATATGCAAATACTGGGCATGTTATAATTGAGGGGTGTATTTCCAAAAATGTAATATCGACACCATAAACGGATTTTTGGCTTTTGCCAAATTTTTTTTGAATTGAAATAAGTTCACTTTGGAAATACACCCCTCAATTATTGTTTTTCTTAAAAAAAAAACTGTTCATAATACAATACATTTTACGAAATTGCTTAAAATACAACTGATTTTGTATGTGATGTCAATTTTCAACGGTTTGATTTTTAATATTTTCTGTAAAAATAAATTAATAAAAGATTTTTTACTTCAACTATAAATATTATAAATAGAACGCAGGATGAAATGGTTGTTTTATACTTGTTATACAAAATATATTAAAAATATTGGGACTGGTTTTGAAAATAAAAACATTTTTATTACGCTGTATCCATAATGGCTTTCTACCGTCAGTTAAAGGTAAATTGCATTGATTGTAGATATATTACACTCATGAATTTAAAGATAAGTGATTTTGTTTTTTTATAAACTATCAGCAATCAAATAAGAATATATTTTTGTCATAATCACTAACTACTAGTTAAAAATATATTACTTTAATTAATATGAGTGTATGATGTAATTTATATATAAACTACTATACATATAATGTCTATGCCTCCAAAAATGATTTATCTTATTTAGTATGTATTATGTAAAATCTTAATTATGTTTTAATTAACTTAGAAACTTGATAAAGTAACATTTTTAATAAATATAACGGATTTTTAAAATAAAGATAAAAAAACGTGTTATATGATTAAGCCGCTGGTATAATACGAAAAAACTTTTAATCAAAATGAATGAATGTTGTTACTTCAGTTAGTTTGATGAGACTTTAATTAAATGCTTGAATGTCCGTACAATATCGTAATATGATGTAAGCAACTTGAAAAAAATGAATAAATTATGCTCATTAGCATTACGATGAGAAAACCATGTCTTTTTACAGGTTTACTCAGTTTCAATGCATATAATAATCTAACACTAGAATATATTGAAGTAAATGTATTTAAAAAACCATAAAATATAATTTGAGCTAAAATAAATCGTATACTTTTTGTAGGATATAAAATATTTCTATATTTACGGGGTAAACAAATATTAATGGAATAAGATATAAATTTTGTTAAACTATCACATTCTAAACTATTTAAAAACATTTTTTGTGTATTTTTTATTTATTTAACCACCATATCAAAAGTATATCATACTTTTATACACTTATTTCTAAAGCTTGTTTATTTTATTATCAGGACTTGTTTTGTTGAAAATATCACAGTACACAAAAAATGGTTAAAGATTTAAAGTATAAAACAGGACTATTGTTTTAAAATTCTAATATACTTATACGATTATGATTGATTTATTGGGCTTGCTAAATACTATCTGTGTATTTTATTTTTTATTTCTATATCCGTTCCAAGATGACATATATAGAGTCTTTATACATTTCTTACAATATAAGATCATTGAGTTTGTATTTCGGCTACAAAAACAAATGAACAAATATTCAAAAAACTTTGTCACCAGCTGTGGGATCGAAACCGTTACCCCTGGGATTTAGGACACACAGTGAGAGTCATTTATTTTCTAATATTCAAATCATTTTATCGGTTAAAATTCATATCAATCTCAAGCATTTAAGTCTTGGTAATATATATTATTAAAGTAATACTTAAGAGTTAGATGAAAAGGCATCAGAGCAACTTGCAGGAGCCCATTGTTATACATACTCGTATTTGACTTGGGCTGGCAAGCTTTTAGTTATTAGTATGTATTCAGTTAATATTATTATTTTTCTTTAAAATTTTATTAAATGATATAGTTTATTAAATTTATAAATCGAAGGCTTAACGTCACACAATGTTATCTACAAAAATGCTTTATTTTTTATTTATGATAATTTTATTTAACATTCATGGCTACATAATTGTCAAAAAACGGTATATCAATATTTTCTAGTTTGTTCATAAATTGTAAAATTTATCGTTAATTACATAAATTATTTTGTTTTATATAAAAAAACTGTGTAAGCTGTTAAAGTTCTTGTCACAGGAAAAATCAAATTATCAAACAACAAATTACAACATTTTAACTTTAGATTTTAAATAAACGTCTTCTTGGTTAGTTCCAAGTAGATAAAAAATATCGTTTTTTGGCTCACCTGTAAAGTTGCATTTTTCTAAATAGCGTTGTTTGACTTTAATCCTTCGAAATATAATATACGTTTGGTAATACTGAACCATTCAATATAACAGATGAATACTTATAGTTGTCTTATAGTTGTTATTTATTTGATTAAGTTATCATCAACTGTTATTATATTATTTAATTTAAAAAAATAAGTGTCTAGATTTATTCACATACAGTAGAACCTTAATTCATAGTTTAAATGAGCCCATCAAAAAAACAAAAAATGCAGGAACACTTTTAATGCTGGAAGTCATTGTAAAAATTACCATGAGAAAATCACGTGTTTAATAAAATGTTAAAAATATAATAATCAAGAAGTGACTGTGAGTAAAACAGTGTATAGCTATCAATCTGACAGTTGTAGATTTAAATCTCGTATTAGTGACAAATATTTTTCAATTAATGTGAGTATATATTCTTTTGAGTTTGTAGCCAAGGTATAAACCCAAAGTAGATGAGCAAATACCTAATAAAAAATATATTCATAATATGATTATTAAGAAAATTTTTATACTGATTCCGTGTAGGAGATTGGAACAAACGACGAGTCAAAAAAATAAATAAGAAAATTGAAATTGTATTTTGTAAAGAAAACTTTTTTATGAATACATAAAAAACAGTTTACTATTATTGTGAATATGAGAGGAAAAATTAATGAAAAATTTGTAAAAACGATGAATGTGAGAATGATAAATTGAGATTATACTGTATAATGAAATGACTTTCGTTGAATACTACCGGTAAAGTTTACAAATGTAATAACTGTACGTAAGTATTTTTTAAACTTCATTTATTGTAAATATTTAGCTACGAGTATTGATAAAATAAAGTTTTGTTGGGCGGAAATGTCAACTCATGGCACGATCAATTTTATACAATTACTGTCACAAAAATGCCATCCATTCTTTACTAACAAGCCAATCTATTCTCTACAAACACACGAAAGATTTGAATGAAATTATGTTTGAAATTAAATATATAAAGAACAGATTGATTGAAATTGTATGATAAAAACATCGAAAATGAAACGGACGGGAGGCCCATTGTAGCGCGCGTACAATTATTTGTTATTTCCCACAATAATAGATAAGTGTAAAAATTTTGATACAATAGTTTGCTTTCACTTAAAATCTTGACACGTTTGTGTGCAGTTAAAAAAATTAAAATATATAAATAAATGGACAATGTTTGGAATCGTCAAAGGTGGATCAAATAGTAAATGCGCACAGACTTGTTTTAATTACATACAAAAATCAGCAAGTACGGTGAAACTTTGATTCATATTTTTTTCAAAGTTTGCACAAAAAATAAATAATGCAGGATTTTTTAAATATATAATAAAAAATGACGTTTAAAATAGTTCATTTAATAGTTAAGAAAAACAGACCATCCATTTTTTACCATAAGTATAAGGACAATCTTCACTATTTTTATGGTAATTTTGCTGGGACTATAAAATATATTGACCCAGTTTAGATAAAAGGGCTTACTGCTCAGTTTTTTTAAAAGTACTTTTATTTGAGAATCACAATGTACACAACCAAATACATGTTCTGTCAAAATGCGTAATTATTATCAAAATTTAGCCTTGGATTTTGAAAAAAGGACAATCTACGAGATTTGCATAGAAATGAAAATAGCATTAAACGTCAATGTTAATATTTTTTTTTAAATATTTTACTCAATTATCAAATTAGGTAAATGAAATACTAATTTAATTGTCGTCATGAAATTCAAATTTGTGTCAATTTGACTTTGATTAAAAATCATTGAACACGTTTTTTGTGTCTTCTGTAAAATTTGTTTTATGAGGGTTACTTCCTTTTACATAAACACTGTCGAATATAAATAAAATAAAATAACGATTTTATTAAAAATGTATCTTATATATATAAACATAATATTAGCTATGTTTTTCAACCCTTAGAGGGTTTATTATGACGTAACAGACTTAGATCAACATTAAACGATGTGCCAAATGATATCACGTGTTGTACAAAAAAAAGTAATAAGACGTCTAAAATCATAGATTCTAGAAATTGGAAAAAATCTATCACTTATTTAGAGGATGCCGCTTCATTATAACTTATTAGTTTAAATGAATCTATATACATAAAAATATATGCACTTATTTATGTAATTGTTTTATTAAACTGTGGTATGTCATACTATGATTATTATTTAGAGAAAATAAGTTTTATATATTTTTTTTAATTTAAAAGTTTTATACTTTATCTTGGTGTGAAAATATAAATGGCACCTTTTCGTGATGTAAAGCAATGAAATAATGAAAGGCAAAATGTATGTGGAATAATAAACTTCTTTTTTATTCTTTCATAAATTTTCACTCTAAAACTAAGCGTCTCCACAATATAAACCCTATTTTGGCAGATTTTTTATGAGTAATAATTAGTGATTAACTCAACCAATTTGTTTATTGTCTTAGTTTCAAATGCACAAAAAAGTCTGTGAATATTTTGACACCTATGTAATTTGAATCCTAGATTATCAGCTTCTGAATAGGATACGCTATCTACTCATCAACGAGGGTGACTTAATCGAACAAAATCTTTACCAGTTTCTGTTACTAAATAAATTTTTATTTGTGTAGTAAAATATATTTTTGAAGCTGTTTTTTAAATACTTCTACTGTAATAAGATTTATTTAATCAAATGATTGATAGTTTAAATGCAATAATTTTAATTGAATATTACTATTTTATAAATAAACATTATATGTAGAAATTTGACGCATAGATAAACTCAAAAACTTGCTTATAGTGAGACAAATAAACATTCTGAAAATTCTGTTTTTTTTTTAAATTTTGAATAAAAATGTTTTAAATTGACAAATCAATATTAGTTTTATCGGTTCAAATAAACACTCGCAAAAAATATTTGAGAGTGTTCGGTTCATATTATTTTTGATAACTTTTTAAAGACAAAACAGCAGGTACGTGAATAAAATGAGAAAGTGTTTCACAGCAATACGTAAAATATGTACTGTTAGTTGTAAAGATACTACAGTGATAACATAACGGCATTATAAGAGGATCGGAAGTTGCGCAAGTATATTACTTGGCAAATTGAATTAAATTTATGTCAACAAAAAGAATGAAGTTTTTAGTAATTTGAAAGTAACAAAAAAGATGAGTGGCAATTTCCTGTAAACTATTTATGTAAGGCCATAAGCATCTACATGCTAACAGTTTTAATGACGTAGGCTCATTGTTAATCATCAATTCTGTCATTATATCTGATGGCTCAAAAGCACAATTTCTTGAACACATAACATGACTTCAAAATTGAATATTCTGGATCGAGATTATACCGAGTTCTAACTACATAAGTCTATATATTTTTTCAACACGTTAACAATATTGAGTTTTTACTGTACAAAGAACATCACAAATTGTAAGTTATTATAAGTCATGTGACGTTTTATCCGGACGAAAGCTTTTTATATAAATGGATTAACACATATTTTACACTGAAAATTCTTGAATGTAATCAAAACTATTTTTTGCAAATACGGCTCGTTCTAAAAAGCACAGCTTGCATTAAAATAAAGAAAAACGTTTTACATACTAACATTTGATAATGGGAATAACATTTGTGATTAGATATTTTGTATTTAATCAATAATTTATTAAATGTATACTTAACGCAGTTTTATTAATGATATAAAGTTTTCAATTATGGTCAAATGAGCCATACTTTAGAATTGGGAAAGATTTTCAATTAGGAAAGAATAGAGAAGTACGAGTATATTTCAACAGTAGATTAGAAACTTTCAATTGACCATAATTCAACTTGTTTTTTTAAACTTAATTAAGAAAGTAGTAGTAGAATCTTTTATTTACGTATTATATTATTCTAAATTTTACATTTTTATACAAAATTACATAGTGTTACAGTCCCGTGAGATTCCAATACGAGCACGTTTAAACTCATATATGGAACAACAAAAATATTTCGTTCGTAGAGGATGGAGCAAATGATTGCATACAATTGAAATTACGAGTACTAGAGAGTCAGCGGTAAGTTTTTTAAGCGACAATATACCAGAAACGGGTTAACTCGCACAAATTAAAAAATCGTTTTTTGGATAAATTTGAATATTTTGCATGCTTGTTAACATAAAAACGCAGATATATGACTATAATATGATCATTAAAATTAAGTCACAACAAAGAAAAAATCAATATATTCTTAAAAGAAATATTATAAGGTTATACACACTTGCTGGGCTGTGAAATTATTTTTGGTACAGAAAAGGATAACACATTTGTTTTTTTTCTTGTAACCATATCCACACCGGAACAAAGCATATGGACCTTCACAATGTGAAGATTGTTTTGACAGTTTTTTACGAGTAATAATTGCCAATTA
>JAPMAG010001419.1:0-10665 GCA_036584685.1 Rhyacophila sp. Rhy_31_5
TGTGAAGATCCATATGCTTCGTTTCGGAGCGGATATGGTTAAAAGAAAAAAAATAAAACGTGACGCACCGCTGCTGACGAGAACTTTTGATTTATAGATTATCCTTAAAATAACGAACTGTTTAATAGGTGATCACATCTGATTGTCGTTCTACATTTTTGTATAACTTTAACTTAAATTTAAATATTGGCATTATTTTTTGATGTTGTGTTTTAAAGATATTCGTCAATAATTTACTAAAAAAACTAGACATTTTTGTTTTACTATCGTAGCTTATTTTTGTTAAATGAGAAAAATATTTCACATTTCATTTTAGATTATTTATTAGTATAATATTGTTTAAACTATACTATTAATCAAACGTTATTTTAGTCACTTTTAAAAACAAGTATTTAATATATTGTAGTTTCATAAACTATTCTTGTACAAATGCAGTTTCTTTTTAATGGGTTAGTTTGTTAACATTTTTAGATAGTGTATAACTTTATCTCTATAAGAATTAATATAAATTTGTTTTAATTATTAATCTGTGTTTTTATGTTTACAGAGAATTAGACGACAATTTATTGGGGGATATCCCATCAGCAATACATTATTTACCAGCGTTACAAGAATTGTAAGTCAATACTGTTCAAGAATCTTGTTATGTTATGTTATTATATTGTTATGAAAATATTATGTGCTAAAATATCAAGGTGCTTTTAGCAACCAAAAGTCTATTTATTTGAATCTGAGCTAATTGTAGATATCTTTATTTTGCTTAAAACATAAGATGTTTCCACGATCGCATTAAATTATTTGTTATTTGAATAAATTTCGCGCTAGCTGAAAACATTTTTTAAAAACACGCTTGTAATCTTATTATATTTTGATTAAAATCATGAAATTACTTAAATTTAATATATTCTGACTCATATTCCTCCCAATTATACGATTTTTTTCGTCTGCATCATATTTTAAGGTCTGTATCCAGTAATCGGATAAAATACATCGGACCAGGAGTGCTACAAAAATCACCAGGGCTTGCCATGCTCGAGTTAAAGGGAAACCCTCTTGTTGGTGTTGATCCGCACGCGTTTAGTTTTCTTCCAAAATTGAGAAAACTGTGAGTAAAATTTCATTATAATTATACTAACTCGAATATGCAATTTTATTGTCACAAAAATGTAACCTACTGTATATTGCGTATCAGAATCCTCTCGGATGCCAGAGACCTCACAATCTTTCCGAGCCTTAATGGAACAGGTGCACTTGAAACCTTGAGATTAGATAGAGCTGCATTGGCTGCTGTACCGACCACTCTGTGCTGGACCTGTCCCAAATTGAAAACTCTGTAAGTAATAAATTAATTATGTTATCTTTATAACATACTTCAGAATTCTGTATAATTAATTTTATTTCCTGTCGATTCTTAGTGGAAAAACACAACAATAACACAATTTTTTTATTAAAAAATATATTTAAAAAATCAAGACCGGTTGTTTATTAAGACATTGACTCAAAACATTCGAAACCGATCATAGTTATTTCTTAATATAATATATTTTTCTTTGTAAACATAATCAATATTGCAATATAAAATTTCCATTATTTACGTTCCTCAAATTTTGAGATAACAAATAAAAACCTTTGTTTAATAGTGGCAAATAGGCAACTAGCCACTACCTGACGAGTTATGATAAAACTATCTAGTGTTAATTTAATACTTGTACTGAAACAGTTACTAGATTTTACGGTTCTCTCGTCGGTATTTTTCAAAATTTATTTTTTAAGCAGACTCTGCTATGTTCTCGTTATGTTTAATGATATAAAACAAAAAAAGTATTGGTTGTCTTAGTGCTTATTTATATTTAATATATTTCATAAACATTTTTTGTATAAAGCTTATGCAGGTTTTAAATGGTAGATTTACATTTTTGTACCGAGATAAAAAAATTATTTGAATACACACTACTTAAGAAATATTTATTTTATTACGATATGCAATCAACTCACTAGACCTAGATTTTTTTAAACAAATTTATTGAAAATCCTTTTTATTAATAATTAAAATTAATTATCTTTACTATCAATACAAAGTAAAAAGCCATTACATAGACAATAATAACACAGTTTTGTATTATTTTCCCATATATATTTTTTTAAATATACTCGTATTTTTGAAAAAAAAGTGTATAAAAATGTGAAATTATTTCGATTATTTTAAACATACATTTGAAAATAAATGGCAAGCATTAAACTAGAAAATGATATCTAAAAAAGATTGTTGGCCAGTGTTACCCTTGCTAGAATTTTATTATAATATAAAACGTTAAACTTATGTTTTTTGACGGGTGAAAAGTTTTTTCCATACAAATCTACCCCAGTTTTATTTTTCTTTTATAATATATAGTAAAATCATCTTCATTCAATGAAACATTAATATGTGAACGAGCACACAATGTCAAGATTTTAATCGATTTATTTTGGCACGAATTTCTTGACAGACTATACATCATCATGTAAATCATGTAAACTGTGTGATCTGCTGATTACAACACTTGTAAAAATATTTAGGAATGTTTAAATTCAGATATAAAATTACAGAGGTATCGAATTTTATATCATATACGAGTATTATGGGTGAGTGGATAGCGCATCCGACTCACACGCCGAGGGTCTAGGGTTCGAATCCCATAGTTGATAAAAAATGCACAAGTTTTTTCATGTACATTTGAAACTAGGATATGGACCAAATTGATTGAGCTAATGACTGACCATTATTACTCGTAAAAACCCGTCACATATAAGCTTCTTTCGGAGCGGATATGGTTAAAAGAAAAAAATAATTACAAATATGTAAACGGTTTATTTATAAACACACATACGAGTAGTGTGTGGAAATTTAAATAAAATAACTTCGCAGAAAATAGCTTTTTTGATACGAGTATATTCGCTTATTTTTCTTGATATACTCGTATTTGATTTTTTTAAACTAGTGTAGCAACTTCATTCGTTTCTTAATATGTTATGGTAGCCTTAAAATGATCTCCACTAAACCAAATTTTATCACAAAACTCATGCTATCCATATTAACTAATATTTGAATATAATGCAAAAATAGGAATTGGAACTCCTGAAGAACACAGTTCACATGTGTCATAAACTTTTCTATCAATAGGCTTCCCAGCATTTGATTGCATTATCTTCAATCGTTAATTGTATAAAATAGTTCTGTTTTATTAGTTTATTCCGGCGGATGTTACGCTCAGTGACTACTTAAAGTCTATTCTCTTAATGACATCACCGAAGCTTTTCTTGATCACTTCCGGTCACCGAGTGCACTAGCTTCAAATGTGTTATCTATTATTGCGTATCGTGCGCAGCTCAATCGCAGGCTTTCAACATTTGATTAATTACGAGTAGATTGGATCAAAAGAGAATGCGAAATATGTGTCTAATATCGATCATTTTTACAATTTTTTTTCATTGATAATATGAAAATATTTCTTTTATCCGACTTACTTTTCAAACTTATTCATACTTTTACGTATTTACGTTAAAAAGTTGACAGCGCAATATGTTTCTTGATATGGTTACTTGAATGATTTAACAATAATCAACTTTTGTTAGAATTGCGTTAAATTAATTTTTTTTTAATACAAGCACTTACTAATTAATTTGCAATTGTCATTATTAACTAGCATTTTTTTCATTTTCAGTCTCTCTTTTTTATTAAATAAACATTACTTAAACCAGGCATGCCCAATCCTTGGCCCGCGGGCCACAAATGGCTCAATTGAAGGTTTTATGTGGCCCTTTCGAGGTATTCAACTTTCTATACATTTTGAATTTCGTTATTGGTGAAATACATAAAAAAATAAAAATATTAAATTTCTGACGAATTATGTGTGATGTGTGTGGCCCATCAAAGAAACGCATTATTTTATTTGGCTCACCAAGTGATTTCAGCTGGGAATCCCTTACTTAAACGATATATTTTATTATAATTATGTCCACACCTGACTAAATATAATCAATGTTTAAATTAACTACAAATAAATACTAATGCAAGCAGCAAATTAACAAGTACATTGACGCAAAACGAATCTAGACGAAGACTTTATAAATTCTGTGAAACTATTTTAATTTCGTGACACCAACTGTATCATGACCAACTGTGTGCAGTTCGTTTTGTAAAAGTTTGTACGACTAATGAAATCCTCGACGAGTTATTTGTATTCGTAGGTACTTCTTGCGGATAAACATTTCACAAAAATGTACATTCACTCATATATTTTCCAATTTTGATTGAAAAGTTGCTTTTACAAGCACTCCAAATTATTTAGTTACGAGTAGTACATCACATAATAAATGTATTCGATTTTCGTAAATATAATATTCAACTCTCTGTTATATTAATCATATTGCAATATTGCTATAGATTTCTATGAAGTTATAGAATTTGAATACTCCAAAAAAAATTAGATGAACCTGGAGCTCGCAAGAAGATTAAAAAGCAGAAGCGGCGTATTCTTTGCGCTGAAGAGTCTATTCAAGTTTATAGTCCTGTCGAAAAAACAAAGTTCCGTGTTTATAATGTGACCGCGAAATGTATAGAGTTCTAAATGGATGTTAAACTTGGAGCCTGACGGGTAAACAAGAAAGGCCATGCAGGTATACCAAGATAAGAT
Organism: Rhyacophila sp. Rhy_31_5; assembly: GCA_036584685.1. Taxonomy (NCBI): domain Eukaryota; kingdom Metazoa; phylum Arthropoda; class Insecta; order Trichoptera; family Rhyacophilidae; genus Rhyacophila; species Rhyacophila sp. Rhy_31_5. Next base: position 4,674 of record JAPMAG010001419.1, read on the forward strand.
AAATAAAGAAAATATACTTATATAAAATAATGAATACTTAGACCAGTTAAAGAAAATCAATGATTTCCAACGCGTACTAATGATGATCCCCGCCAGCAATTTAGCCCTAATATAGTGAATGGTTTGAGGCCAAGAAGACTCAAATGGACGAGTGATTTTGTATGGTATAATGAATCTAAAACTTTCAAGAAGGTGTTTAAAAGAACTCCAGTAGGCCTATGTGAACAACTGGGGACCTCGAGATAGAGAGTAATAATATGTTTGTTTGTATAAATTTGCACCTAGGTCGAGGCCCATAAATTATCCGTCCTATGCGTACGTTGCAGATTGCTTTTAAAGTCCCCAGAAAAATATTTAAATAATTTGTAATTTCCACATACTTTTTTGCTATTGTAGTTTCCCACCTGTAAATTACTCATTGGATTAAAAAGTATTATAAAACTTTATAAAACAAATGTTGTGTATTTCATATTTATTATTACATAGATTTTTTTCAATAGTACATAATATTGTTTACAATATGGCTAAAATATAAGTTTTTCAGTGTTACGATTAAGGTTAGTGGTCGGTCTTAAAAACTTTTCAAATTTTCGTAAGAGAATCCCGTTTACTAGCACTGCAAACAAAATTATGGACACACAATCTGGAAGATTATGCCTTGAAGTTTTTATATCTCATCTTCATCTCACCACAAGAAAATGTTTGGAATACGCCTCTACATTTTTTGTTCAATTTTAATTAGTTTCATCACTAAATCAACTTTTATCAAACTGGTGAGAATACAATAGGTTTTTTTTGATGATTTCCTTCTTCACTTTGGTTGAATTTATATCTTCATAGTTGTATAATATAAACACAATTGAATATAAAAAAATATGAATAAAGGTAATTCACTGTTTACTGATATATCAAATAAGTAATTGGTGTTTTTTTTCAGAGATTTGAAATCCAATCGACTGACCAAAGTTCCCGAGCTAACAAATTGCGTCGACCTACGCGTTCTGTATGTAATCAAATCTATTTTATTTTGATGATTCTATGTAATAAGTATTTCGATTTGTTGTTTATTGAGCAATAAATTATTTTATCGTGTGAGACGATATATTCCTTCAGTGGCTCTCGGCTGACTAGTGTTTTCTCTTTGAAATTTCACAATTAGAATAAACGGTCTATGAATAGTCTCAACAATATATTGTAACATATCTCATCCAGGTGGCCTACAGTTTATTACACTTTTACTTTTAATGCGATTCATCATACATATCATTGAAAACAATCACGAATAGACGAAAAAATTTTCAATTTCTGCGATAAATTATATACGTGTAGTCTCATAATTTTAATTGTGGACACCCGAATTATATGGACGTTCTCAGTTATCATCTGTGAACTATAATAAATGGTGATTCTATCATGACATCCGTTCAATCAGTAAATATTCAGCTCACTCGGTTGCAATATTTTTTTAGTGACTTGGCTTCCAACAGAATTACCTCATTAGATGGAAAACCATTCAAATCTCTAGGACGTCTCCACGATCTTCTACTCCCACACAATTTCATTGAATCCATCCCTAGAGAAGCTTTTCAAGGATTGCAGAAGCTTCAAGTTTTGTAAGTATATTAGATTATTTTATTGTATTATTCATCCGCAATCCAATTGTGAATCCGAATTCGCGAATTTGCATCCTATAGCTAGCAAAATAACATTTCGTTTAATTACGTATTGGAATAAAAATATTATATCTACATAATACATTTATATTCTCCATTTTAGAGCGAAAATGTGGAGCGGAAATGGACAATGTCCATTTGGTGTCTTCTTTCTTTTTTTCGAATTCTTCTCTTCTATGATATGAAGGAAAATATCACGCTTACTTCGTCAATTGAGCTAGATGCTTGAAAAAGTTGATATTTGGTATTGGTTAAAGGCATATTGACCTATTAAATATGTCTCCGGCTACAGTTATATATACTCATATATAATATATTATACATTCATTTCATAAAAAAAAATCATCGATCATGATGTAATGATGAAAAATATTAGTTTTTAATAAATTTTGAAATAAATCGATATATTCACAACAAATTCATTGTTCTTAAGGGGTTGTTTTTGAAAACATATGAAAAAACAGTATCATGATACAGTAAGACAAATGAATTCGTTATAATTGACTTTCAACAAGAGTAATGCTTCCATGATTTTTCAACCTTTTTTTTTTAAGTATGACTCATGAAGTTAAGTTGATAAATGTTATGGACAAATTACCACCATTCATTTTATTGTTGCTTCAGCAATACAAAGTTATACTGACATAGATAAAATTATTCCATAATTAATTTTATTTACGGCCAATACTTAATAAAAAGCCATTTTATTACAATAGTGACTATTTTCACAAAGTATATGACACTATTCGATTCTAATATTCGATTGACAGGTAGTTACTCGTAGGTGGTACAAAATGTAATTAATAATTAATATCTTGATTTTTAAATATGATTTATGGAAAAATTATGTAAAACATGTATAGTATTATTCTTTAAATTAAATTATTTCATGACTAAATAAAACGCCAAAAAAATCTAATGAATTAAGCTACGTTGAAATTTACATGTGTCATCAATGATGAAGGTTTTACAATGATGATGACTCATCATTGTAAAAACTAGCAATACAGTGCATATGGAGACATTCGAGTATATCGTAGTGTCAATAATTTGCATAATTTTAATCCAACATTATTCTGTGAAGTGTTTCAACTAGTAGTTTATTGCATATTAAATGAAGTAATTAATGATAATATTATATATCGGAGATATGTGCGAGTAAAAATAATTGTCGGTCCATCGACTTGCATGCCGAGTAGGTGATGTGACAATTGATCGAACATACGATAGCTGCTGGGAACATGCCGCCGGAAAAGATGTGCGACGGTTATATTATACAATAGATACTATCGATATTTTTAAAATATTTTTAGGCAATCAGGAAAAGATACAAAGAACAAAAATTAAAATTCGTTGCCTACACTAATTTGCTAACGATACACGTTTTTGAACGTCTATAATCAATTTGATTATAAGCTTGCGGATAAGGAAGCACGTTAATTTCGGTTTATTCGGTCGCACGACATTGTTTGTATAAACTTCTAAGGAATATATTCACCATTTTACTTCAATATAATTATAAGAAATGGCTCTAATGATAGCTAAAAACATGATTCGAAGTATTTATTGACTGCGCAGTATAATCCCACTCGAAGAATTTTGGTCGCATTTAGTAGATAAATACGTATTTCATGGTCGCAAGGTTTATTTAACGCTATAGAAAATATGAAAATAATCCATAATACTACATTAATTCATTTCTGTATATGGTCTGTGGTGTTCACTTTAATACATATTTTCTTATGTATTTATATTAAGATATCCAAACCCATAGCTAATTCAATATATTGCAGCATTGTATGCGGTGTTTTTTTTACAAAATGGCTAATGTATGTGATGTAAACCGGGCACTTGGCGTGGGAAAAAATCATAGTCCCGGCCGCATACTGTGTTAGTGATATTAAAAGTTTTTCGGCCATAAAACATCGCTAATAGAAGAAGAAAGTTACGTGCTGTGCTCGCGTACGCTGTTTTGCCGCCCCAGCTTCCGGACTGCGTCACATACGAACGCGATACGGACACAAATACAAACGCATTAAGTGATGTCACTGGTTTATATACCCGGTAGGGTTGAGCAATAAAACAGCGATTTATTATAAACATGTGTCTTGCGGTCCGTAGTTTTTTCATCGGCAAAATTCACGCAGTGATTGATTGAGGCATGCGTCAGCGCGTAAGCCAAAAGTAGCAACGCAAAATATGAATGAATGTAAACGTTCAAAACATTTGTTTTGTTTATATCTTCATTATGTATTATGTAAAAATACCTCTGTAGCGGATTTTGAAGTGATATTATCTGAGTCTAGTTTACAAAGTGGAATGATGGGCATTCTCGTGGTTACCAAAACTAAGGTGGGAACGTGGCATTTTAGAATGCATGCAATAATATGTATATCATTTTCTCTAAAGCAACTATTTGGTTCTCCACCGATTGTCAAATAATATACATATAAACAAGATGAGATGTGGAATTCTGAATAAATGCTGTTATAGCTGAAATGTACTGATATTATATTTTCCTCATATTCAGCGGTACTTATAAGACCAATTATGGAGGATTTCTATTCCTACGGCTAAAATTAGTTTTCTATATTTCACCAGTTATGCTTCTGATTCTAGTTTCATGTATTTTTTTATCGTGTCTTCATTCCATTCGATAACGCATTTCCAGCGCAAATCTTCTTTCTGGTGTATTATTAAAAACCAGAGTTGACTTCTTAAAGTACTCGTGGATTTATGTCTCATCATGCTGTCCAAATAATTGTTCTCAAATCATATCGCATAGGTTTTTTTACAATTTAACATAAATTTGCAAAAGATATATTTTTTTTTTTATTAAAAATATTTTGGCACTCTAATTCTTAAAAGAACACCGATATTATGTATTATTCTACTTGAAAAAATATTTAGTTGTGTAATCGTTTAAAAATGCGGCTTTAATATTATTCATAGTTTTTTTTCTTTGAGAAAAAATATGGTCAAGGTTGGTTGAAATTTGGAACATTAAATAAGATTGTCATAATAATACGAGTATATACAAATTCGTTGCACCCCTGCAAAAAGTTTACGCAGTGGATAGTGGTCGTATATCACCGCAGTCTGTCCAATACGCTTCCTGTTAGGAAATCGGATAAACTTGACGGTCTACCAAATTTATATTTACAACTCTTTTTCGGATGTTGTTTGTTGATGCCACTTTCAGTGAATTCGTACCCAATTCAGTCACAGAGCTTGCAAAAACTCTAACCCAAAATAAACATGTTTTTCCATAGCAATTACCCCGCCATCAAAAATAGACTCACGCGCGTTTATGTGTTTGACATCCATGTTACGAATAATTGAGAAATGCTATTTATGAAAGAGATTCAAAAATGTGTCAATAGTCTGTGAATCCAACATATTCACAGACTAACAAGGTTTTCGCTAAACTTAATGGGAGATTAAGCTTTATTTTGATCGTTTTTAACTGCGATTAATTGGTTGAACTATTTAAATTAACATTTGAAAAATAAACCGATAGTATTGTTTAGGATTTAAATAAGAGTTCATAAACCCGATAGGAGCTGTATTAATTAGTGTTTATCAAAAAAATTCGAAAACTATGAATCGCAATTTAAAATAACACAATGGATTTGTTAAAATTTTCGTGACCATATAAAACTATTAATACGAGTACGTGTCATATCAAGTATTTCCATTTTGATTTTGTCACTAAAAAATATAGGAATACATTCTTTTTTTCATAAGTACCTGTCAAGTTAATTCCATCTATTGCCAGTCTTTGGTGGAGAGCCATTGTATTAAAATGACATCACGGTTATTAAGCGCATTTCTACAAATTATATTAAAATAATTCAAGACCAGTGTCGTCGTCGTCTGTAACCGGATAAACTTACGAGTAGATTTGTTGACACTTGTATCGTACAAAATCGCTATCGAATTATTTTAAATAATTTTTAATAAGTATAAATATTTGTATTTTAATCTATCAAGTTATTCGGATGAATACGTATAAAATAGGCTATGGTCGCTTATTTTAATAGTACGCTTTTAAATAAGAACGGACGTGGTAATTTACCACGTAGTATTTATTATACTGTTATAAAGTCATATTCGACAATCAACTAACTTCTATTATTATTTTAACAGAAAAAAACACCGATAAATAGTGAATATGCTCATAGATAACATGTATTTTTTTATTGTTGAAATAAAGATCCAGTTTAAGTTTAAGTTTAAATTTTCTTTCAGAAATATGGAAGATAACCAGATAAATGTTATACATCCGGATGCCTTCTTGTCCATTGCCAAAATTGAAG
>JAPMAG010001420.1:0-12477 GCA_036584685.1 Rhyacophila sp. Rhy_31_5
CGCTGGTACATTTTGTACGTGTTATTTTTTTAGCTTCACTTATAACAATTAATATTCGCATTGACGACCTATTTTTTAAAAGTGTAAAAAATATATTAAATCAAATTCTTCAGATGGAGACTTACAGTATGAAAACTATAAAAGACAAACTTTTAAATAATATCTTGCTATATAGCTCATTTTTGCAAATATATTTAAAAACTCAAGAATACTTTCGTCCGATACACAAAAAAAAGTTATAAAACGTAAATCTCTATCTACAATACAATATATTATACGTTTCTTTTCTTGCTGCAAACAAATTTTAGAAAAAGGAATATATAAATATGTATACGAGTATACTTGAAAATCTATAAGTCAGGTTTAACCAAAAAAATGATAGATTAAAATGAAAGCTGCTCTTTTATTTCAATTTAATATATTTTATTACATACATACACAATATATTTTAAGACGCTAATATATTTTTTTATGATTACTCAGCCAAGTCAGATTACTGATAAATTGTTTTAAAGTGTATTTTTTTTAAATAAATATTCTTTGATATTAATTTTACAAGTGTATTTTAATGGATCACGTTTGATAACAATACTTAATTTTTTTTTAAATATTTTATCTAGTGATAGGTAAAATAAAAGTCTACCTAAAAGTACACCTTTAAAACACCTATAAATACACAATACACCTTTAAAAGCCATTTATTGATTGAAAACATAATCAAACTTTATTTATAATTTTTTAACTCTTCACCCTCAGAAGTATTTTTAATATTCCAAACACATTAGTGTTACAAGTAAAAACAAGTAAATATCCATATAAAAATTATAATCACAACATGCTTTAGAACGCTGTTAGTAGGACTTTTTTATTTATGTAAAAATATTTGGACACACAATTTAAAAAAATTAAAAAACTTTGTTTTAATTGACTTCGTAAGCTTATACGAGTATCTAAATTAGTCATGAACACAGAACATATAATAATAGTCATGAATGAACATGTAATAAATAAAGGTAAAAATTGCAACGGCTACAATTTTATCATCATTGCTTGGTGGGTTATTTTCTCGGTTGTTTTATACAATAATTTAATCACACTGTATATCGATATTTATCAACAAATCAACTGGGATTTTTAATACACCCGGTATTTCATTACTACTTATTTCAAAAACATTAAATTTATAAACAATTGGTTAAAATAGTATTTGTGGTATTTTTTGTTCTAGCACTATAATTTCAGTGCCCGCTCATTGTAAGTATGATTTATTAGTAGAACCGGAGCGCCATAAAAATACTGTCTGTTTATAGTCGCAATGAAACCACCAAACTACACTTTTTATGTTTATTATCGTTTTAATATGTGACACGCGTTACCTCTTTCCTAAGCTTTTAGAGTGTTTAAAGTGATAAATTATTTATTAAACAGGTATATTCGACTTTTGCTAACCTATAAGTACGTAAGTAGTAGACATATCACGAAACATTTTTATCAGAGGCGCAGTGAGGAATTTTGACGCTATTGGCCAGAAAAGAAAAATGCGTCGTGCTAAAAAAACTTTATTATTACTAAAAAATATTATTTTACTTTATTTCAAAGCTGCATTCTTTAAATTATCGAAAATTGTAAAATATGGTAATAAAATATTATATGACTACAATTTTCTATCTCAATTTTGCGTCTATGTTTAATTAGCATTTATGCACTTTTGATTTCTATTTATTTACTGCTTGCGATTTGACTATTATTTCACTGATACGTGGGTATATTATAGAAATAATAAGTATTTACTTATTTATATATATATAGATCAATAAATTTCAATAAACAATTCAATTCATCTATATTTTCTGCAAAAGATTTTTATTTATTAGTTTTAAACTATCATTTTTTGTCACCATTATTACAGATATTACAGTGCTAACATTATAACAGGGTTGCCACTTTTTGAAAGTAATTATCTTAGCCTAAAAATCCTTTAAGCTATTGATTCTCAAATGGTGGGTCACAGCGCGCCACCGGGTCACAAAAACAAAATGCCTGGTTTCATGTATTAAAAAAAAGTAATAAAACATTTTAAGAGCATTTATATCATTTTTTATTTATGGCTACATAATTTTTACAAACCAATATATGCGGCAAAATTTTAAATGGTTAAGAAAGAAATAACCTGAACAGAAAATATGCTAAAACGTCTTAATGTAAAATAATAAACTGTTTTAATTTAAGAAAATAGATTGATTTAGATGAATCGTTCTTACATATTACATTTTGAGTAGTAAATCTAATATTATTCATGATATATTTACTTTAGTTATAATATATTTTTTGAAAATTGAAATTGCTCAAGTTTGTCATTTTTGGGCATCAGTAAAATAATACGTTTTACTTTTATTAAAATAACAAATATTTGACACCACAAATACTTTATTACATTTTATTACCACAAATTTGACATATTTTTTACATTAAATTGAGTAAAAAACGATTAAATAGGAAAATACATAGTTTGTAAGTTTTTTATTAAATATATTTTTATTATATATAGTTGTATATTTTATATTATAACTCTTCTTCTTTTAATCATATCCGCTCGGAAATGAAGTATATGAATCATCACAAAATGAAGATTATTTTTGATATTTCTTTACAAGTAATAAATAGTCAGTTATTAGCTGAATCAATTTGGTATGTCCTGGCATCAAATGCACATAAAAACTGGTGCATTTTTTTAAACAACATAATTATGGTGACGAAATATTACATAAAACTGCATCATCAGACAGTCCTTAAAATAAAAATTGATATTTTTTTCATGTGTATAAGTTTGATTGCAGATTTCAATGAGTAACTCATAATGATGGTCATTGTATAAAATATCATAAAAGTGGAGTCAGCGTAATATCTTGACAAGCCCGTGATTTTATTGTCTGAAGGTATTTAAAGTTTATGGGCGTGAATAATTAATTTTATTTGAAACTTCCTCTGCTCGACAAGTTATTTACATTACGGTCTACTGCACTTTTAGAAGCTTAGTTTGTATACTTTATATTTTTACAATACTGTAACATATTTTTTTTAATTAGTCAAATAGTAATTGTTTTAAAAGCAGCTCTTTAAATCAAGGGTATGTAATTGTAATATCAACGTATATGCTTTGTTTTAATGAGGTAAATGATGGTACTTGCACTATTTTTTCTTGTTAATTTAACGCTTTGTTGTAAAGTTTTTATTGGCGTAATATTTTTTATACGTAGTAAAAATATGATTTATAAGTTAATGGGTAACGTTAAATAGGTACTAAGTTTTCTAACGTAATATCATTATTTAACTACACTTTATAATTTATTACCGCTGTGACAAGTCTAACGAAATGCGTTTTGCAATAAAGTGGATGCTAACTGGCGATATAAAAATGATTTATGAAAGATTTAGCAGGTATATTCTCACTTTTTATGACTTTTTACAAAACGTTAATACGTTAAACTAATTTGGTTTTGATTAATATTATTTAGGTCTTGACTATTGTAGTGCACTACTTGAGTATTGCAATTAACTGAATGTTATATCATAATAAATTAACAATGACACTTTTCAACATTTTAAATCATTTTTTAACTGTTACGTTTCATTATTGTATTATTCAGTGTAGTAACGATTATTTAATACGTATGGATATTTGATTATACGTAAATACATTAAAATAGTTGCATTTTAGTCAATGTTGCAAATAAGTTACTTATTAATATAATTTAGTGACATCAGACTAATATATTCGTCAATTGTGCAATCAGAGCAAAGACGCTCTTTTCAAAATTATCGGTTATTATTATTTAATAATAATTAATTACTAATAATAATAAAAAAATATCTAAAAACATTATGGATAAGTTGAAACACCATAAAAAAAAGTCTTATAGTGAAATGACAATCAACGAAGAACGTGAAAATAACCAGTTTCAATAATTGTGTTGAATATTAATTGCATGATATTCAATGATACGAGTAGCTGATAGTAAACAAAGGTTAGCTTCCGATTTATTAACAAAATTCCTACCTAATCTTAAAGCTTGGAATTTTGGGGAAGGGAGGACTTTTTTGTATTTGTTTTCATATTTGAAATATGTATAAATATCAATAATTTATATTATTTCAATTATATCATATGTGTTTACACAAATTTAAAACGATATTAATGTCGAAAATAATAATAATGGATAGAAACTGACGTTGTGTAGTAAATGGTATAAAATAATAAATATTACGTACTCCCTTTCGCGAAACAATTCAGAATTACAAGATAAAGGAATAATGTGCACGTGTAAATTATGAAAGATAATAGTAAACATCGTTCATAAAAGTATTACGATAAACATTTGAAAACCACTTGAAGCAATACATACATACAATAAAAATATGATTATACCAAGATAAAAAAATGGCTAGATTTCATTTAATATGCACCCGAAAAAAATCTATTATATGAGAGATTTCAAGTAAACCACAAATTTTTCTGTTTCAAAAAACTTTTAAAAAAAAAAGTATAGTTGTACAAATCAACAAATTGATCTGAGAATAATTACCCTGATACGTCGATTATAAGACGGAAGTTTTTTTCTATTCTTGTGTCTCACTCTGTATTTACAGTGCACCTTGTACTCATGGCTTCTACGGATGCACTGGTTATTATTTTGACTTATTTTATCATTTCGGCTTATAAAAATAAGGGTGCGTCTTATAATCGTTGTAATGTTGTAATACGATATTTTTCATCGCTTAAAAAAACTCGTGCCAGCTCATCCCTGAGTGTAAATATACATAATCATAGAGTATGTTAATTGTATCTACAATTTCTGACAATTTTTGGTGGAAAACCATTATATTGAAACAAAAATAAAGTTTTAATATATTTATTTCCAGAAAATAAAAAAAAATCAATTCTTGTAATGAAAACGTTTTAACAAACAAATACAGATTTGATTTTTTTAAATAAAATTTGTGGAAATAAGTAAATATATAAAACTGTGCTACTATTTAAATATTCTTAATTTCTTTTGCTGATTGATACCATTTTTTTCTGTGAACAGGGTTACAAAACAAATGAACTTAAATATGAAAATAGTTTGGTTAAACGATTGCCCGACAATCGATGAGCCATCATTTTGATTCATCATCGTTTCAAATTATCCCCAAATATTCTCACATAACTCATACGTGAAGGGGAAAACTATTCATAAACTTAATAAACGATGTCAATAGTCGATGAGAGCAATCGATAAGCCGCAGATAATAAATCAGTCACGTTACGAACGAAGCTCTGTTGTCTGTCGCATCGGCCGACTATTGAGCCGATTTGATTGTTACATTTTGTCGACCGGCCGTGAGATAGACATCTATCCGCCTACATGGCACATAGATAAATGCTAAGGATTTTTCATTCCTTAGTATTTTCCCAGAATAATGGGGTTTGCGTTTCAAAAGTTAATTGCCTATTTTCCACTATACCAACGCGCGACGATTTTTCAACGCGCTCGCACGCTGACTTAGACAATGAAATATTTTTCAAATTACTGTGCATGTGGTATTTTGCCAAACACTTACTACTGAATCTTGTTTTGAAATATCAATTAATTTTTTGTGTTACGTAAAATACACGATTTTTAAGGCTTTTCAGGGCAAACAGCAAAATGCAGTTATCGAAATATCTATGTAGATTAGTGTATCTTTGTCTCAATATGTATTAGTTTAATCTTTGTAACAGATTACCCATTTTGATGAAAGAATTAACACGATTGTTGTAGTGCATAGCGCTATAGTATAAATTTATTAAAATATAATACAGTTATATTGAAAATCATATATTTAAAAGCAGTAAGAAATGTCATTCGTAACTAAAATTTGCCGTCATACGTGACTGAAAGACATTTCCGACTTACGAGCCGAGGGTCGTTGATTCAAATTTTCCAAATAGCGAAAAATTGCTCAAGATTTTTATATATACATTTGGAATCAGGAAATGAACAAAATTGGTTCTGCTAATGACTGACAATTATTACTCGTTATAAAAATATATTAAACCATTCTTCTCACAGTGAAAATACATACGCTTCGTTTCGAAAAGGGTGTGGTTAAAAGGAAAATTCAATTAACTTTTAAAAACTTGATAAATAATATTTTAAAATTAGTGATTAAATAAAAATTTCAAACTTGATGCTGGGCATGTAATTTTTGTCTAAAACACATGATATCGTCTGTATTATAAAGAATGCATAATAAAGAAAATGCACATTTTTTTATTTCATAGCCACTCAGAGATGGAGCAAATGGATTTTTCACAAAGTAAAGTTTTTTCAGCAGTTTGTACGAGTAACATGTTATTATTTATTAACTTAACTATTCACATCTCCTTGTTACAAATATAAATGACTTAACATATGAAAAAAGTTAGCGACTTACTATGAGACATAAACCCACGACCCTTGCTTGCTATGCAAATGCACTATCTACTTCCCCACTGAGGGCGGCAGATATTTAAGTTGCTTAAAATATTATTTGACGAAATTTCGTGAAAAGTGTTATCGGTATCTCTAGGATGGAATACCTATCAACAATCTTAAACGTTCACCGTCATCTTTGTAAAAGGATTTAGTTTGATAATTTTATATTTATCTTGCCATACAAATTCATTTTTCGATATTGATTGAGAATCCACGAGCTTGGCATTAATGGTTAAGAAAACGGAGGTATATTTTTTAACTAAGCAAACAAGGTTAATATTTGTAAAATGCCATGCCTTTTAAAATTTTGAAGTATTTTTATAATTCTTACGATTATTATAGACAATGGGTGTGTTTTAGTTTATTAAGAAAACTTGGTAAAGTCTTTGGTAGATAAAGATTAAGAAATAAACAACTTTTTTTAAAACTCAATTGTATTTATGCGCCTTAAGAAAATCTTTCATATTTATTTTTCTAATTAAATTCTTTTTTCACCATATTTGCTTCAAAACAAAGGATGTGAAAACTCGTTCAACAGATTTTTTACGTCAATTATTAGCACAACCAATTTGGTCTACGTTCGGGTTTCAAGTGCACATGAAAAAAACCTGCGCAGTTTTTGCCAGTTACGGAATTTCAACCCTAGACCCTCGGCTTGTGAGTCGTATTCGCTATCCATTTAGTGAGAAGATAATAAGTACATTTAATAGAAGATTATTTTAAGCTCTCGACTAATATATGGATATTAAAAGCACTTAGGTAATTGAGTTTGGTATAAATATATTAAAGAGAAGATAATTTAAATGCGTGTTTATTTTATATTAGTTTTAATCTATTGATTAATGATATTTTCTTCGTTTACAATATTAATCAATATATATATATATGTTGTAGATAACACTGTAAATATGTATATATAAGTCTTAATATATCTTCAATAAACAAATATTTCACAGACGTTCAAGTTCACTCACTATGGTAGGGATGATGGTTTTTAGTTTTTGAGAGATAAATGAATGTTATGTTTTGTACCGATGCTTGAACCCGACGCCTTAGCTCACCGCTGACAAATATACCAAAACATCGAATGCATTTTGTTCCCCCGACGCTAGTACGCATGTGGGGAATAAATATAGCACTTTAGTCCCTTTTATTGAATAGTTTATGCATAACATAATTTGGTTTGAATTATGTTTGAAATTCTTAGTAACATTTTTTTTTAATGTTTTGAATTTAGGTCACAACGTAGAAACGATCATATTTTAGTTCAACTGCAAAAAGTATTGTATCGTTCTTGTATATTATTGTTATATGATTTATTACTTTCTATCGCAAAAAAAGTTTAGTAATTACATAGTCAAATAATATTGTAGCTTGTGCACGCTTTTTTTAAATAAATATATTGTAAAACTGATTTCATGACCAGTATAGACACCAACTACGTATAACAGTAATAAAAATCAAGTACCACATTTTTTTAAACCATATTCGCTTCGAGACGAAGCATATGTATCTTCACAGTAATAAGATTGTTTTGACAATTTATTTTTTTACGAGTAATAATTGTAAATTATTAGTTCAACCGTTTCGGGTTCGTGCCTCGGCTACAATACAAATGAATAAACATTTGAAAAATTGTGTAACCAGCCCGGGCTTGAACCCGGGATCCCCGTTTGATAGGCGTACGTGCTACCAACTTGTCTAACGGTCTTATTTCATGACCAGTATAGTAACCATGTACGTGTGCTAACAGTGATGAAAATCGCGTATCACATACTAGTAACTATTTATAAAATCGGGCCATTTTTAGTCGTTTTCGAAATGTACTACTGTAATACTGTATTGCGTGAAAGATATAAAAAATGATCTTCGTTTAACCTTTTCTGTTCCAAACATAATGTCACGACCCAGTAAGTTCTGAGTTTTTAAGCAAAAATAGAACTTTAACATTTCTTTTAAACGTGTATTGAATGATTTTATCATGGCTTTGTTTTTATTTACTATATCATATTATTATTTCTGCTTTTTTATATTTAAAGTCATCCAAAATATTCAAATTTGTCTTGCAAACAACTTAAGTTGTGCGAGCTAACTTGATTCTGGCACTTAACCGTTTAAAGCTTGAATTGTTATATAAATATGTGTCTGTTTTGAAGATGTTTAATGCAAAATATTTTCTTAGGCATGACTTGAAATTTTTTTCAACATTATTTTCTAAAAAACATCATTATGTAGAGTTTATTTTTGTAAGCTGGCTTTTGAAGATGCGCATACGAGAAAATTATCGATGAGTAAAAAAAAAAAAAATTATAGTTTTATTTTTTAACGCCCACACATATATGAAAATACCCTGAGGTATTAAAACATTTAACTTTTATTTCTATTATTTCTGTTCTTCAGTGAATGCAATATTTTTGAATGACATTCAGTGGCCGTAAACGATTTAAAGCGAAAATTTATTCGATACTTAAATACGTAACGACTGGCTTAATGGTGTTTAACGCTAATGCGGTTGTTAAAGCGCCCTATATTGTATATTGCATTTACCCATTCTGTAAGAATTTAAGAAAAATAAGTATTTCACACTGACAAATGAATAAAACTAACCCTTTGGAAGCTTCAGCTGTCAGTCAGATTTTGGAAGATTTCAGATGATATTGAAATGAATGCCTTGAAAATTAACTTAATAACTGAAAGCGCTTTAATCATCAAAACGGTTTTATTCCTAATCCATTTACTAGATCACTAAATATTTATTGCACGTAAATGCTTATACATAGATTTTTCCAAATATAATTGTTATGTTTTTATATCCAAATCCAGGGGAGAACTTTTGCTTAGGCAAACTTGACACTTGACATCTGCCAAGTGTACATATTCTTAGGGCCCATAATTTATAATTTTGAGCATAGGTAAAAAATATAAAAAGAGTTATTGAATAGTTTTATTAATTTCGCTCTCGTGAGTGAGTGAATAGCGCATTCGAATCACAAGCTGAGGGTCTAAGATTCGAATCTCGTAGCTCGCAAAAACTGCACACGTTCGTTCATGTGCATTTGAAACCGGGATATGAACCGAATTGGTTAAGCGAATAAAATGGGTATACTGACAGTTTTTACTCGGAAAAAAACGTGTCAAAATAATCTTCACACTGTGAAGATCCATACGTTTTGTTGCGGAACGGATATGTTTAAAAGAAAGAAGAAGAAAAAATAAATAATAATAGAGCTTTTATCCATATTTCCACAAATATATATATATTTAATTTAATACCGGTTTTGTCTGTTACAATATGTTCCACTGAGTTTTCATTTTCAAATCATAAGCTAAAGATATTGCAACTTGTTTTTTTTTAAATATCAAAATTCAAACAAATAAGAATCCCTCATGAATATTGCTGATGTTTCTTAAAATGCATTTGAAATTAGAACATGTACCAAATGTTGAACTATACTTGATAATTATTACTCGCAAATAATATAGCATGATAATTTTCACATTAGAACGAAGTTACGTTTTGGAAAAAAATATTATTGAAAAAATAATAATCATGTTGATTATAAAAAAAACTGTACAGTTATTTATCTAAATTGAAGTTTTCGAAAGGAAATATAAGCTTTATGTATTGTGTAATATATACTATTGTGTGACTGAAACAATTTCATTTTATAAGAAGAGTTTTCATAACCTTACTAAAGACTTATTTTTTTCCGCAATCTATCACTATTCAAATGAAATAATTACAATAAATATGAGATGAAAGATGAAGATCGATATTAAATTTTATCATCTGTGTTTAAATAATATTACAACATCTCAAATTAATGTGTACAAAAAAAACTTGTAGACACACACACACACATATTTAAATTATCTGCATTTAATATTAAATATTCATCAATTGACGATATTATGAACATAAGAGCATTTTGAAAAACACGTGCGTAGCAAATAAATTTTAATGAATAGATTTATTTAAGGTACGAATTTTAATACAAAGTATAATTTATTTTTTTCTGCTAGGAGTTGGTTCATTTATAATATATTACATTTTCAGTATTTTTTTTTATTTTAAAAATGCATTTATTTTGTACTGAAGGGGAGTTTTTGTAAATTTTCCCCCAAAACTGCCAACTCTTAGTGCGGACCTGATATTCACGATGAGTTTGTATCCAGAATAGACTTACACAAAACACTCACCCTCGAATATTGAAACAATCCCCAGTTAAACTTGAATATGTATTTAAGTATATATTTGTAAGTGGATGCATTAGATGGGTAATTTTCAAGCTTATTTAGGAAAGAAATTTCATTCTTTTAGTCGAAAGCTCTCACCGTGGAATGTCACACAGTTATCCTATAAAGTAAATGGTTAATTGCTATTTGTTACGACTTTACAGTAGTTCTATTTTAAGACAATGGTTGGAAAAACTTGTTTTCTTTAATAAGGTTTCGTTAATTTTATCGTTTTTTTTCTTCTCTGAGATATACGTATAATCTTTATTAGTACCAAGAATTGATATCTAATTCTATTCCTCTAATTAACTTATATTTTAATTTTTAAAAATGGTTTGTATATATTTTCTAATGTTCTCAAAAATGCAATTCAATTTTTTTTTATTACAAATATAGATTTTTAACTTCCAAATGTGCAAGTTTTTTGTTATTGTAAACAAAATAATCTATTCAACATAAGTGATAATAGCCTTAAACAAAAAAATATTTTAATTGTATATTTATATATATATCACGTAAATTGTTTTTATGTAAATAAAAATACAAAATCATTCATTTAAGTTATTATGTTAAAAATAATGAAAAAATACATTCATGTCAACAATCTTTGGCTTCACACTTTTGTTAAATCATTATTTACCAGTGGTCACCAATCTACAATCTCACTCAAGCTCACAATGATTTACACAATTTCTTTGATTTTAAATGTAATTGAACGCTTCTTATCAAAAAATCTTTTTTTAATAACTCTAATAATGTATCTAACAAAGAGGTCTAATAATTTGAAAATTAAAATAAGCTTTATTTTTTATTAGAATTTGTAATAACGTAATATATTTATGAATAGATTCTGAAGTAAAGTCAATTGATTTGAAATGTATATTCATTTGTAATGTAGCCAGAACATGAACCTGAAGCGGTTGAGCTAATAATTGACGATTATTACTCTTAAAAAATAACTGTCAAAACAATCTTCACATTGTGGAGTTACATATGCTTCGTTTCGGAGCGGACGTGGTTTAAAAAAAATATGTAAATATTCTATAAAAAAAATATTAATAATATTTTCTATCAAGCTTCTTGTTTGCTTAAACATATCCTTAAAAGTTTCTCTAAAAGTTCGGAGGCTCTGGTGATACAGGAGTATTAAATAAGCGAATCAATTTAACAACATGTGAATTTAAGAAAGCTAAAACCTGTTTGTAAACATATCATATTTATAAAAAAATCTTCTTGCTCTATTGATTTATTTCATTTTAAAGATATATATTTTTATTACAAATTATTATACCAAAACCTTTTTACAATAAATTGGTTATCCTTTTGTGAATTGGTATGAAATTATAATAACTGGCTTATTGGGATATGCCACTTGTATTACGGCAACATTCACGAAAAAATATTCCTCGTTGCTGCTTGTAGAAGTTTTTGAATAGGTATACCATTTGATCACGCACTGCCATTAATTGTTAGGGGTGACACGCTTTTGGTTATTTCAGCCCCACGTTGCGCCATTATTCAAAGGGTTGACACTAAAGCTTTAAACTCAACTCATAAATAATCAATACATATGACTATTCCAAAGATTAGTTTCGAAAAAGGATAAATGACTTAGTAAATAAATTATATTTATATATATCGAGAGCTTAAAGTCAAACAACGCTATCTACAAAAGTGTAACTTTACAGAAGAGCCAAAAAACGTTTTTTTTATTTTCTTGGAACTCAACAAAGAAGATGTTTAT
>JAPMAG010001421.1:0-10768 GCA_036584685.1 Rhyacophila sp. Rhy_31_5
TCTAATGGAAGTATTTCAATTATCTCATTTTTAGCATTCTTTTTGTTCACAGTTGTAGGCGATAACGCTTTACTATCTACACTGATATCCATATGAATATTGGTCTCTGACAAAGTAGTATCTGATGGTGCAATTACATTTTCACGTTTAACATCTACAACTATCGTTTCAGTATTTTTCGATTTTTTCTTGTCCTTCTTCTTCTTGGACGATGAAAATTCATTTTCACTTTTCGGTATCGATGCTATTTCTATAGTAGAATTTTCATTGGGAGATGCAATTGCTGTAGAAACTTCCTCTACCAAAACCACCACATCGTCTGTTATTTTCGCACTCTTTACATGTATATTTTCCTGAGATACATTTAAAACAAAACTGCTTTCTTTGAGTTCTTTAATTTTATCCGATTCCAAAGTAATGTTTTCGTATTTAGTATCTACAGCCATCGTTTCAGGATGTTTAGATTTTTTCTTATCTTTCTTTTTCTTAGACGCTGTGAATTCAATTTCACTTTTTGAAACAGGTTCGACCACGTCTTTAGATGTTTCATTTGAGTGTAATACATCACTTAGAGTTTCAGCAGGTACAGTGACAACTTTAGCGGATGGAGTCAAATCTGTATGCGATTTAACTGATTCTGAAATATCGTGCTGTGTATCGATCGGTGTTTCAGGATATTTTATTTTTTTCTTATCTTTTTTCTTTTTTGAGGATGACGTTTCAATGTTAATTTTAGGGTCTGGTTTTACATTGTCATAAGATTTTTCATCTGAAGGTGCTTTGTCACAAATAATTACGGTTTCGCCAGATATATTATCGTCATCTTTTATTATACCGCCATGTGTAATAGATACCTGCGAAATGCTTTGAACATCATGTTCTGCAATTATTGTCGAAGTATTTTTTTCATTTCGTTCTTCGGTAGGCGACATGAGTTTTTGAACTTTTTCTTTTTCTTCAGCCACACTTGAAAAAGTAGGCATAAGAATATCAACCGCGTCAGACTTTTTATCATATTTTGATTTTTCATTTTTATCCGGACGCTTTTCAGGCAAACGCATTATTTGTTCGGTCGGAAAAAGAACGAGAGGTTCTTCTGTTGACGTCTCTGGTATACTGTCAATGGGTTTAACATTTTCATCATCAAGATTTTTAGAATCGTCTGGTAAAGGTATTGGTAAAGAATCTTTGAAAACCTCAATACTTTGAGACTGTAATTCTGCATCTTGTTTCGCTTTATTTTTTAATTTTTCTTTGGCAGCTTTCTTTTTCTTAATTTCTTTAAATCGAAGATAAGTTTCGAGCTCTTCGCCTTCTAGCGGTGGTAATGGCTTTTTGGATGAACTCTTCGTTTTATGTGGCTGTACTTCTTCTTTGACATCATGTTTTCTCTCTTGCACTGAGCCAAAAATAGCCTGTGACATCTCAATAGAAGGCTCTCCAGAAAGACTGGAAATATTATCGCTTTTAATTATAGACGGTTCATTTGAAATTTCTTCAATTTTAACATCCAGTTCCATTTTCGACAACGGTTTTGTTGTATCAGCTTGCATCATATCACTAATGCTATGTTCGTCCACTTCTGTTAATGTGTCGTATGTCGTAGTTGTAGTCGCAGCAGTAATAGTTGAAATACATGTTTCAGGCTGCGGTAATATTTTACTGCTATGATCAATTATCACTTCAGAGCTACTTTGGTCGACGTCCATACTACAGATATCAATTGGTGCAGAGGGGATTTTTTCAGGGACGTGCATTTTTAATTGATATACAGGTTGCATCTTTACTTCTTCGTGCGTGATGAGCACAATTGTATTTGTAGGCAACTCTTGTTTAGAAACCTGCACTTCACTAGTAGTAACCGTTTGACAGATTTCTTTTTCATTTATGATAGGTTCACTGGTACTCGAAGTATGAACTGTGCAAATCTCGGTAATAATTTCAGGCTTTGTGATTAACTCACACGAGCCACTAACACTTACGTCTTCCGCGATGTCCGATTTTTCGAAAATAACGGGATCTTTCATATAAGTTGTAGATTTTTCTGTAATAGTGGTTGTAGTGATTTTGGATGTAATTTGGTCTGATATTAGATCACTGTCGATAATTTCCTGAACCAATTTATCATTATCAATTTGAGCCGTGTTATCAGTAGGTTTGTTCCTTTTCTTTTTGTGTTTTTTATTGATAGCGGGTGCCATAATTGTCGACGCTATAGAATTGTCGATCGGTGTAGCGGGTGCCTCGAATATTGGAATATTCGAATTGTCAATTTTAGGTAATTTATCCGTTAATATTTCACTTACGGGATTAGCCCAATATGACGCGACAGAATATTCTCCAGGAACTTCTTTTTCGTCAATTTTCGGCTGTTGTGATGATTTCGGAGCATCAGCTTTATTATGTTTGTTTCTCTTTCCTTTGTTTGTATGCCTTATTGATTCGACGGTAGTATTTATGTCGGGCTTAATAGCAATATCTGGACGATCTGTGATTTCCGCGGGTATTGTGACGTGTTCAATTACTGATGTAACTTTAGAAATAATCGTTTTACTATGTTGTCCTTTATCTTCTTTGTTTATGTCTATTAATGCCTTATCGATATCGTCAATATCATTTTTTTTTGATTTTTTATTTTTATTTTTCTTTTTCACGGTGGGAGCGTGTTCGGACTGGTCAGGTGGGATTACTTCAGTCTCGGATTTAGACTCGGTACGTCGGCTTGTTTTGGTATCATTTTCAATTTCCATCGTCATTGACGACTCCGAGTCTTTGTGAGTTTTCGGAGTTTTCGCTGTTTTTTGATTATTACGTTGGGGTTTTTCGTTCGCTTTCGTTTTTGTTGTAACCTGTGTCACATTTGCAGCAACCGAAATAAATTCGACCGGCTCTCCTGCAGCATGTGACTCTTTTGTAATTTCATCGTCGGTAAATTCAGATTTACTCGGCTTGTTTCGTTTTTTACTCTTTTTGGCGGAGTTATCTTTTATATTAGATTCCTTTACGGGAGCCCTGTGGTCTTCATTTTTCTGGCCGTAATTTTGAGGGCGGGCTGGAGGTTTTTCACCAGTATGCTTTTCGCTGTCTACATATCGAGTGGCCCATTCGTCACTCGAACGAGGCTTTTCAGCATATTTTTCATGATGGGAAGTCTCTGCGGGTATGCTTTTCTCCATACTATTTCGGGCAGACGATTGTCTACTTAATCCTTGCGTCAGTATTTGTGCATATGAAAATCCTACGGAGCTTTCTTGGTTAACGACACCCTGGGGTGAGACTTCGGTTTCGATGTCATGTTCGATCGCCGGGATTATGAAAGTTTCGCTCACAGTTCCAGTATAAGCGGGAGTATCTTCTGTTACAATAATTCTGTCCGGAGTTTCTCTCAACCGTGAAGGATGAGTAACGGTATGGTCACCAAATATTGTATGTGAATACAAATGGGAAGAATCTACGTGAATTCCTGCGAGTGAATCCGGCATCGGTTGAGGAAGGTGAAATCCTTGGGCAGCAAAATGTTCGGCAGGATAAGTGAGAGGAGGTATATCATAATCTTCAAATCTCTGAACATCGATGTAATGACGAGTCGGGTCATAAACAGTGAAATCGCTCTCGACGTTAGTATCGGGAATTTGAACTTCACTTGCCGGTACACTGAACTGAGTCTGATAATATTCAGCACTCTCACTGACGGCCGTAGCCGGCTGGACGATTTCGGTAGCACGATCATCAAACCTACTCGGCTGCCGGTATTCACAATAATCAGTCGTTAATCCTTCACTAAAATCTGAATGAGTCGTCGCCCGCACGGACGGCTCCCTATGGGATAAGACACTGGACAAACTTTCACTCGCGGTAACATTTTTCGAAGCTTCCTCCGCCAGTCTTTTTTCTTCGATTCCCTTGAGCATATCAGCGTAAGAAGTCGATCCTGGCACCCAAATGGGACTTTTCGATCGACTCCGCGAAGAGTCTCGGGGCACGGACAGCCCGACCGATAGCATTGTGTTCGCAACATTTTGTATGGGCGCTTCGATAACCGGTGCGACCTGTTCGGCCTTCGTTTTAATTTTTCTGTCAGAAAGCTTAACTTTTTCGTTATCCCGCCTCTTAGGTGAACGGTTTCTTCTATTCTGTCGCACTCGTTCGGCCGAATTGACCATCATATTCAGCGCGGTTTCATTTTCGTCGGGCTCGTCTCGCACTATCGCGGAGCGTTTCATCGTTTCGGCCGTGCACTCCCGTACTGACTCGACCGGCCGGCCGTCAACGGACGGGCGGGAGTCGGCGGGAGCGGGGTCGGGGGCGAGGAACGTTTCGCAGGCGGGAACGGGAATTCGCGAGGCGGCAGGGGGACGGCCGCCGCTCAGCACGTCGGCGTAGGAGGCGCCGTCCTTCACGGCGGGGAGCGCGGGGGGCGCTCCCGGACTGTAGTAAGGGTCCTCGGCGTGGATGAGTCTCACCAATTCCTCGATCCTCTGCGACCGCTCCTCCGTAGACCGACGATGTGCCTGAACCCCAAGTATTTTGTCTCTCAATGATCGGTTAACATAATTTATATTACTAATTCTAATCGACGACATTGTCATACGTTATGTGTGTGTTTGTTTTGTTTGGTCTGTTTGTTTGTTTATTGTGATGTCGATATTAGATGACCCGCGATGGATGCGTGACGGCCGAAGGCTAAACGACGACCATCACGCGATCGAGTTTTCGTCTCGGGGCGGGTCGGTCGACCGGCGAGGGCGACTGAGGCGCTCGCGGGCGCTAAGTGTCCAGGGGCGGCTCCCCCTCGGGGGCGCCCCGCTTGAGCAACAACTTGATGCGCTCGTTGCGGGCCTGGATTTTACTCTGTAGAGATTTAATCTTTTCGCGACACGCCTTTTTTTGAGGACAACGATATAAGTAGTCGGGAATTAAAGCCGAAGGGAAATCGCATCGGATGGGAGAAAAAAGGAAGCGGCAAAAGAAAAAGAATGCAGTGTGAAAAATAAAGAATAATAAAATATACAAAAAAACTTGGGAGGAAACCAAAAAACGATTAAAAATGAAAAAGAATATAAAAAAATGCAACGCTAAAATTATAAATGTATATTGGAAAAAATTGTATAATGATTTGTGCGAAATCGGTTTTTGAAAACATCCCATGTTTCTGTGCGAACAAGACAATAAGTACCTCCACTCGATCCATCAGTCCGGCGATGATAAAGCGATGAAATAAAGCACACCTCCACCTTTAGCAGCCCAATCGAGCGATTGACCATGTACAAATTATAACAAACTTGATGATGCGAAATGATGATGGACCGAAACCAAGCAATGCAAATGACAGAGAGCGGTGCGGTTTGATGAGGGCGAATGGCGAGCCCGACCCGGCCGCGGAGGAAGGTAAAGTGATTCGAGGATCGACGTCTGCCGTCGCCGAGCGCTCGGGAAAGGCATCGGAAGGGGTGCGACCGGCCACTCTTTCCGGAACACGCAGCGACGGGACTAAAATTTTGGCGTACTTTGATGTCACTCGATTCGGCTCTTGAATTATTTGCAATGAATTTCTAGCCGGCTAAACCGCATCATTTGTTTATGTCATATATATATATATATATATTGAAAAATATACCTATATTATATGTATGTACTGTTGTCACATCGAGCTCGAAAGCTGTGACACTAAATAGTTTATATTGTAATAGTCCTATCACTCAAACGAACCATATCACCTAATCCACAGTGCTTACCAATGTAACAAAAACAAAGTTATCATTGAATTTACTTTACTGAATGTTATTTCTGAAATCGGACATTCAAAACAGGTTTTTAATTAGAAAACTTAATAATTTCATCCCGGGGACGCGATAAGGATCGTTTGCATATACTTTATTCTAAGGCGGTGACAATGAAAGTGGGCACATACCTGTTGATCTTGTTCTGCGGCATCTTTATCATGCGGGCTGTAGTTGGGTGCCATCGCAGTCCGAAGGTTCTGTTCGGCTTGCACCAATTGGGCTCGCAGCTTCTGCAACTCGGCGGCGTGGGCTTCTACCTGAGCGTGGGCCTGCTCCAACTTGTCAGCCTGTGACCTCACGTCGGCGCCCACACCATCCAATTCGCGCACCAAGTCAGCTGCAGCCCTCTCTACAGAGTCGTCACCTCCAACACCGGAACGGAAATGAACCTACACCAAATAAACAAGCAATCAAACTTTGGACTTCATTAAAAAAACCCTCCTGAAACTGCCATAGCGTCGAAAATCTAAATACACCTGTAAAAACAAAATAAAAATGAAATGTTGAACTGAAATATGCATAAATTTAAAGCAGGCAGTGATATTGTTTGCTATTCTTAGAATGTTAATATTTATTTTTGCGCAGTGGCAGACAGACATGTGTATACAAATATTATAGTATCATGACTCACATGAAGTTTATCGACAGACATCGATATCTTTGTCTTTTGAATCGTGATGTCGCTAAGGATCTTCTCCCTGAGAGCGAGCTGATCCCTCAGCGGTTTTTTCTTATTTTGCGGAGCTTCGAGAGCCTGGCCGGTTTTCTCGATCCAATGACGTACGTCTTTCATTTTTTTCTCGCATTGCTCCCATTCTTCGGACGTCTCTTGAAGAAGAGCATGCTACAACACACATATCGATTAAAACAATAATCAAAACAGGAATAAGATTCGTTCGCACGAAGACGCTTAGAATACTCACTCTCTCCATGAGACCGGTTTCCGCTTCTGTTTTGGCGGCTTCCGTGGATTCTAACATCCTTGGAAGTTCTCCTACGCTGGCAGTCTGTTGAATATTTTCAATTTCCTTTGCCATTTCACTTAAATTCTTCGATTGGGCCTTGCAGCCCTTCAGGTGCGTCTAAAAAATAGCCATATGTTCTTAAAATATTGGACCAATAGCGACATACAAACTGAGACATTGTCAACGAACAATTAACGTATCGGATGAATGACTTTCCATGACTGATTTTTGCGATTAAAAATAAGTATTTTATCTCAACGCCAAACTCATATCTTTTAAGCGTGACCCTTATCGCATGTTTCGGAGCACAAAGTATCCGACGTTGCCAAAGCTATGAAAACAAAATACAGTGAGGCATTGAAAAAAAAATATTAATCAGAAGTCTAAATACAAAACATACGTACCGTGGATAATTAAAGTTACATTATAAATCAAAAGTAATAAATAAATACCGTATACTCGTTGAGCTTTTGTCTGGTCTCTTGGAGTGTAGCCAAATGCAATGGCTGCCCAAGGAGTTCACGTTGCACCGCGACCCACTGGCGCACAGTTTCGTTGAGGGCGAGGAATCTCGCCCAAGCATCTAAACTGTCGCCAACCTTCTGTTTTTTTTCCTCAAGCCACGACTTAACCTGCGACAACTGCTCAGTCAATGTATCAATAGTTGACTGCACTAACTCCTTTTCTTCATCATCCTGGCTATTTTCTATGATAGTCTTTCCGTTTTTGGTCAGTCTTTCCAATTTATCGGCGATCGCTCCAATCTCGGATTGGATCTGTTGTAAGCTCTCTCGGAGAACTTTAGGTTCCGGAGTCTTATCTTGTATTTTCGCTTCAGCTCTTCTAAGCCAGGATTGAACTTCCTCAACATCAGCAGCATAGTCAGTTCTGACAGTCCTGGCCCTTTTAAATTCTCTATCTTTCTGGTCCATAGCTCCCACGAGAGTCTCAGTCAAGAGTTCTAAAGCAGAAAGCTCTTGTGCCAAATCCGAAGGCGTCGAGAGTCCCTTGGTAGAGTATTTTCCGTTAGTACTATCAATTAGAACCTTAGAGCTCTGTTTAAGTTTATTCACGCGATTTTTCAAATCGCTGAGTCCGTTTTCTAAAGACGTCTGATTTTCTCCAAATACTTTGAATGCTTTGACGTCGGCAAGGGTACCATTAATTTCCTTAGTCAAGGAAGCGATACGCTTTTGGGCTTCTGTTATATCTGCAATGTCTGTCTCAGTTTTTGCCAAACGTTCTGACAGCGATTCGAGGAGCCTGCAACAAATATATTTATATATGAAGACTGTGAATTAATCGAATACCAAATAATTAGATATGCGTATACATAACCATTCAGAATAACTAAATCAGAAAGAACAGAAATCGTGCACGTTTAAGCTTTAAAAAACTCGGCAGCATACTATTTTTATTTTGATATAAATAATATGAAGAGCGCGCGAACCGGCAAACGTTGTTGATATTGCATAAAAATAGAGGCGGTCTGAGTGAGACGTAAGATTCGAGAGAGGGTTATGAGACGAGCAAAATTCAGCTTGCTGGATTATAAACTGGTGCCAGACCGAAGAAAAGACAAATAAACAGGCGGAAGACAGCCAGTGAAGACGAAAATAAAATACATTAACGAACTGACTCGAATTTTCCAACGAGTGTGGTCACTTGAACGACGAAAACACTTAATACATGATAAAAAAATATTATCGCATTTTAAGTGACAAAACATTGCAAAAATTGTGTACTCAACGTATAAATAGTGAATAATTGTAAACGATTGAAGATGTGTGCTATGTTTTATTTATATAGTGCTTACGAAACAAAAGTGTTGTGTTTTATAACAAGTACCGCATTGCCGATTTATAAAGAAATACGCAAGCGCTCGGCGAAATCTCGTGGTAAATTTCTACGGCGAGCGCTACGAGGGTCTACGGGTCTACGTAAGTTTCACCTTATTTCGTAGGCTTCTGGCTGTTCGCGCGAATGCGTCTAGGCAAAGTCGTGGCCGAGTTTTAAAAAAAATCACGAGTCGAGTTTACGGAATTCCAGCCGTCCGTCGGTGTCGTTCGTAGCGATTTGAGTAGAAATTGGGCGCCGCGACGCTCCGCAAGTTGACGACGTCGACGGATGTATATATAGCCTCCGATTCGAGTCGTGCCACGCGCCGTGGCGGTCACGCGACCCCTTCGCGGCTTTATACACTATACGGTTATTATTATTATGCATTCAAAGTTATCTCTCGGTTTGATGAAAAATATCAAAAAAAATATATTGCTGGTAAATTTTACAAGTCACGAGTCACAAGAAACCATATTTTATACTCGTACCACCACTTTCAAATTTATTCAAATCAATACAACTCTAATAACACTACCTATGACCATGCTACATGTATTTGCATTTGCTATTTAATTATTCAAAAGTATTTCCCTTTAACCGAACCTGTTATATTTACTCGTATTTTGTTGAAATCATAAAACTTGTATCAGCTATTGATCGTATCGAAGAACAATAGTATCGGGGTACTGCAAAATTTATTAAGCGAATATTTCTATCCAAAAATAAATTTCATTATTTCTTTAAATAATATCTGGTCTATCATAGCAGTGATGATTATCATAGCAGATAATCCAGTCACTTAACAGTGACTGAAAGAGACTCAGCGGCGTGTTTAGAAATAATAGTGATGGGGAAATAACAATCCTATATACGAGTATTTAATATATGTGCAAACATGACATCACACACTCGAATGAAATTTTATATTTGAATATTTTTGTATACATTTTCAACATACGAATAGTAAGTAAATAAGCACATCGTTTCTTTAAATATTTTTTGAATGCCTAAACAATCTACAAACCGAATATGTAAGGCTGAGCGCACATTAGATACGTTTTTGTACGAAATCGAGTCGTACGAATACGTACGTATAGGCACAAATATTCCCAACCTTCAAAGTATAATACCCCATTGTGGGCGGGTATATTTTTTGAATAGATGTGACCTGTGGATCAGAGCGCAGTTTTACATTGATTACACAACCTAAAGTCGTCATAAAACTTGAAATTATAGAGCGCATATCAATAAAATAAAACATGTGTTTCTTACATATGAAGTTGCACGTAACCGAAATGCACAAAAAAGTGCACACCTCCACAACAGAAGGTTTCTGAAACGCACAAATGTGTGCACACCGTCACTGTTGTAATACTATGGAACCTCGCACATTAGATATGAATTGGTCGTGCGTATACGCGCGTATAGTTACGTCGTCCGACATAATCCCATTTTGTTGGGAGTATTCGTGCATTTTCGTACGAACAAATGTGTATGAAAATAGAAAAAAGTATAAATTTATTCGTTTTTACTTCATTACCTCAACGTTACAACTAATCGTTCTTTAGATGATATGGTTTTCCGAAAGTTAGGTTAGCGAAGGCACAGATTATTCAATTCCCACGATATGAATGTAACCAGAAAACTGAGAAAAGTTACTGATCGTGTCGGACCAAAACGCAACCAGTATGAGCGCTCGATACGTACGACATATTCGGATGAATACGTACGACTCAAATTCGTACAAAAACGCATCCAATGTGCGTTCAATCTTACAGTTCTGTATGGATGTGAAACTTGGAGCCTGACGAAGAAATAAGAAATGGTCATACATGTATTCAAAATTAAAATATTTCAAAAAATACTCGGACCAGATAAACAAAACTAAGGATTTCGCATCCGTACTAATTCTAATCTCCGCGAGAAATTCAATCCCAACATAGTGAACGTCTTGAAGGCAAAGAGACTCAGATAAGCAGGTCATGTTATAAGGTGTGATGAATTTAAAACTCTCAAGATTGTGTTTGAAGGAAATCTATTTGACACTTGGCCCGTCAGCACTCTAGACTGAGATGGGTAAATAATGTAACTGGAGATACAAAAATGTTGAGAGTTTGAATGACTGGAAAGAGAGAAAGAGGGAGATACAGAGAAACCAGGAGACAAATTGTGCAGTCGGCC